>VCHN02000014.1:31273-89955 GCA_007115665.2 Sequoiadendron giganteum | reverse complement strand
GCCCTTTGACATGGTGGTAATCACAAAATGCATTATCATCCCACCATGATGGCTTGAATTGACCAGGGTCATACGGTTTAGGTTCTTCCAAAGTTATGACACCATTTTGGATAAGTTTCTTTAAGACAATTTTGATAGGCTCACCCAAGGGGGTGTATGTGTGTTTTTAAAATTGTAGTGGTTGACATGACTGCCTTTGATTAGACTGAGTAGGATTGTTTTTAATGGAATTTGCAGCTGGTTTCGGTGTAATTAGAGGTGTGTTTTGATTTTGGGCTCCTTTGATT
This sequence comes from Sequoiadendron giganteum, assembly GCA_007115665.2. Lineage (NCBI taxonomy): Eukaryota > Viridiplantae > Streptophyta > Pinopsida > Cupressales > Cupressaceae > Sequoiadendron > Sequoiadendron giganteum. Next base: position 89,668 of record VCHN02000014.1, on the reverse strand, counting down.
GTGAGCACAGGACCTATTTCATTGATGGTTTTTGCATCGACCACGCCATCATTGGTGATGTGTTTATTCTTAACCCAATATTTGGTTTTGTCATTAGAAGTACTTGGGTTAGTGTTTGTAGTGGTGTTGATGGTTTTGCGACCATATTTCAGTTTGCCTTTCGTGATCAAGGCTTTTTCAAGGTGCACAACTTTTTCAACAAGGTCAACAAATGTGGTACAACAATGGACTTGTAAGCCATATCTTAGTGGTCCTAGAAGATTTTGAACAAACATGGTGACTTTCTCCTTTCCTAGTATCTCTACCAAACATCTACTTGCTAGGGTTCTCCATGTTTGAAAGAATGGGATAAAAGTCTCTCCTGCATCCTCTTGGGTAAGTCCGCATAAGGAGGAAATGTCAATGTCTGTATCAATGTTATATTTGTAGTTTTCAACAAACTTGTTTTCCAGTTCGTCCCATGTTTTTATCCCTTTAGGAAATTGTGAGAACCACTCTAGTGCATGGCCTATGATTTCTAGAGAAGAGTCTCATGAGATAGGTTTGTTCATATGCAATGTCCATACAACTTGTAGTGAATTCTCTTATATGTTCAATGGGATTTGTCTTGCCTTTGTACTTGGGAAAATGTAAGACCACGTATCCTGGAGGAAATGGTGGCATATACAAGGTTGTGTCAAATAGATATGGACATAGATCATATGACATGTAAGGCTTTTTGTTTGACTATTGCAAGGTCTCCACCTGTGTTTGAAGAGCAGCAATTTTGAGTGTGAGTACCTCCACAATTGGGTTGTTCGTAGCATCACACATGTTGGTGATAGGTATGGATTGAGTGCCCACCTATTGTGATGAAATGTGTTGGTTTGGAATTTGTTGTTGGTGGGAAAATTGGGTGTTCTGATTTGGCAGTTGGAAATTAATGTTTTGATGAGGGATGTGTTGTTGTGTATGCACTTGAGAAGCATAAGTGGGGATATGGGACCTAGCCATGTTGGAGTGAATTTGAGGGCCCTATTGGCCTTAAGCATGTTGATGCTCAAATGGAATGGAAGATTGGGTGCCTTGATTGACTTGCCCAAATAGGTAATTATGGCCTTGAGGAATGTTGGTATTTTGCCTCAAGGGAATGTTTGTATTACCCTGTGAGGAATTTGGGGCATTAGGTTGGGTGCCTTGAATGACAACTCTTCATTTATTCCTCCCAAAAGGGTTTGATGAGTTTTTTGTCATTGCATTAGAGGAACCTAATAAGAGGTTTTCTGATGTACCCATAGAGGTAGATGATGTCCCAAAGATTTTTGAAGTGTTGGCACCCATTGTTGATCCAAAAGTTTGTGAAGAAATTGTGGATGTTTGTTGGGGGATGGATTATGATGTAGTGTTGGTTTGGTTTGATGATCCCCCAATAGATGTTGTGTTGATCATAGTGGATGCATTGGTTGTGGTGGTAGTATGACCAAGGGAGGTAGCATTAATGGTGTTAATGATGTTTTGTGAAGTGGCTCCCATGGAGGTGTTGTTGTGTGATTGATTGGTAAGATCAGGAGATGTTTCTCTTAAAGTGTTGATATCAAATCCTTTTCGTAGCCTAGCCCCTTGGTCAAGCAGTATGGCTAGGCATCTATTTGAATCATGCAAGACCAACTCCTCAACAAAGGAGGCCACTTTTGGCTTTTGGGCAACAACTTGTATGTCTTCCTCAAAGACTTGTCCATTTTGGTCTTTGTGAACAAATTGTTCAAAAGGATTGTGTGAAGAGGATGGCAATGACATCTCACTAAAAGGATTGATAAGAGAATTTCCCACATCATTAGGAAAAGTATTCATGTCATTAGGGAAAGAATTCATTTCATTGGGGAAATTGGGAAAGTTGGCGTTTTGACCAAAAGAACCCATGAGTCTTCTCTTTCTCTATAATCTAGTTTCAACCATAAAAAAAATTTCTCAACTTTGGAAATGGTGGAGGATGACCTAAATATGCAAATGTTATGACACTATATTTTTGGGTTTTTGGAATAAAGGATGTTTATGAAATAATAGAGTAAGGTGAATGAAAATGAGACTATAAGGATACTAAAGGTATGTAAATGCAAAGGATTCTAAGATGCACTCAATGTTTGCAAACCTAAGGAGAGACAAACTTAACCATACAAATTTTTGGCAATGCTTTAGTTTTGGAATGTCAATGGACTTGTAAAATGGACTAAGGAGGACAAAGTGAAATCTCCACACTAGACTAATGAGTGGGAAATTGTTCATAAAAGGTGATGACTAAAGACAAAGTGTTGATCAAGTCCAATGATAACCTACTCTTGAATGCAAAGGTTTGACACAGGATGGTAAGGAATCTACTCCTAAAATCTGCAAAATGAATGTCTAGAATGATGGGAAAGCCTAATAATGCAATTAAGGAAATGCAATGGAATCCTATGGTGACCTGGAAATGCTACCTATAATGCAAGATGAGGGAAGTTGAGCAACTCAATATCTGGTTTGACAGAAATAGAAGAGGAAAACATTTTGGAATCTTGTATGGACAAATTTGAATCTCTGTTGTTGAAAATGAAGTGAAATTTTGGGTCACTGGAAAATGTGTCATAGCAAATGTGTTTCAATAAGTTAGATGTGTTGCAAGAAAGGCGATTACGGTGTTCAAGCAAGAAAATGCGGTTTGAAATGGAAATTGCGGCATTCAATCAAGCAAATGCACCAAAACACAGTCAAATGTGGCATTTGAAGTTGCACATGCATTGTAACAGAGCGATTGAGGCTCAAGATTTAGCAATTGTGGTTTGAAATGGTAGATGCATCACAAAAAGTGATTTTGTTACAATTTTAGGCATTGCAAGAAATTTGTTTCAGTTTGGCACTGGTGTTTCAGATTTTGAGGTAGATGTTCATTTGTTCATTTTGTCTGAAGACACTTGGCAAACACATGATGTTGTAAGAAGGTGAAAAAAAACCACATAGAAAACATTTACAAATCCCTATGGCTGCAAAGACAATATTCTCTTAGATCCCATGTGGATTTTACTCCAACCACATATTCTTAGCAAATGAATCCAGAAGCTTGGCCCCATGGGCTCCCCCTTATAGTGCACTCACTTCTCAAGAAAACTAAGCTTCCAACCCCCATGAATATCCCATGGCAGGTTGATCATCTCTACTAAAAACTACGTAGGCATGGGTTCCTTGGCAACGACTATTGTTGTACCAAAGAATAGAAATTTTTTTGGCCTCTATACAAAGATTTTAGTTTGGGCACCTTTTCGAGTGGCCATACATGGGACACAATATTAAGCTTTGTTTAGGAGGCACTCCAGCTTAAAGAGGTTAAGCTCAACAGGGTTTTGGGGAGTACTACTTGATCCGTATGACAAATCTGCACTCATAATCCTAGGCTTTCCCTTAGGATTCACATTTATATACTAGTCGGGAGTAGCTCGGCTAAAAAATCTTCATTGCTGGTTTGAGTCACTTTGGGGTGAGTACTTTCTCCAACCAAAGTAGGCCCAATTTCTAAGGTAAAAAAAAGTGAGCAAACATATCTGTAGTTCGATCAATCTTTGTTGAAAAACAAAGAGAGAGCACACGCAATATGTTTCACTCACACTCGCATGGTTGTTCTTTTTTAAAACCCAAATTGAAAATATGAAGGTGTGATAGAGTAACTAGCTCATTAGTGTTTTTGATTCTCCAGATCACACAAGGAATAAGAGAATTGTATACACTACTAAGGTTGTTACCATACCACAAGACACATCAGACACACATTCATTTTAATTGTTTCTAGTGTTATCAAATAGGGGTTTATTTTAATTGTTTGTAGTGTGAGATAGTCAAAGGTTCATTTTAAACCAAATGAGAAGGCATGATTATTATTTTTAAACTAGTGAAAAAGTGTGATTGTTCATTTTACCCATGAGTGAAATGCAAGATTGTTGGATTAAATTGAATAAAACAAACAATGAAATTTAGATAAACTCCAGCTTGACACACGCTATCACCCATAGATTAGTAACTCAAAATCCTTAATCTATAAGTAGAAAGACATAAGAAATCTGAAAAAGACAAAATGAAAATAGATTTTTACCAATTAATTGTGTCGCAATAGAGTGAATGTGGCATGCTACTGCGAATGTGTCATTCTTTCTAGCAGATGTGGCACGATATGTAAGTTGTGGTTCATTGTCTATCAAATGTGGCTTGAGAAGTCAGTTGCATCATTAGAAGAATCAACTGCATCACTTGAGATGGCATATGTGGCGCAACAGAGTGATTGCGTCATAGGAACTATTGAATGCATCGTTTCATACACCTGTACCTACAAAATGATAAAAAAGACTGTACAACAACCTGCAAAAACATGTTTCTAAAAATTCAAGTTCACCAATGTAACTATGGATTTTTCCTGCAAGATAAATGTTAGCAAATCACATGCAAATACATAAATCCAAAATAAACAATGAAATGCAAAGGAATAAATGAAACAATCTCACCAAGTCCTTCATCCTCCATGGCTGACTTCCATTGCACCTTCTAGTTTGCTGAAATATAATGTTGCCCTCAGATTTTGATGTGAAATCTACTATTGTCTAGTCCTAAGCAAGTTTTGAAGGATTTAAAGATCTAAATGTAAGAGAATTCCTACATGCAATAACTCAATAACTAGATGACAAGAAAATGAAAAGCTTGGGAAAATGCAAGAGATTTCCTAGATGTCAAGAGATGATAAAATGAGGACAAATTTGGCATTTTATAGAAAATGCAATTTTGGATGGACAGATGAGATCAAAGATTGAGAAGTTCCCTAGAATTTGTGGTCAAGATTCAAAATAACAACCCCTTAATTAGGGTTAGGGTAACTTTAGAGTGAAATTAAAATTGAGTGGATGAGATTTAATTTAAGAAATTAAATCAAGGAAAGAGAATAATTGTGACAGTGAGATGAAAATTAGTAAGAGGAAAAGGATGAGTTAGAAATAACTTACTTTGTGGAGAGAAATGCTATTTTGAAATTAATATTTTAAATTAATTCCAAAATGGTGAACTCATGTGACAGTAAATAATTATTATTTTATTTACTTGAGGAGAGAAATTTAAATAAATGATTTTTATTTAAATTTATAAATGAATTGTGAGAGACAATTAAATAATTAATTTAAATTATTTAAATGTGAAAGAAGTGAATTACTAATTAAATAAATTGTGGGGGATTTATTTTATTATGAGAGGACTTTAATGTTAGAGACATATGTAAATAGAATTGATTTATTTAAATAATCAAGGAGGAATAGTGTATTAAATAAATTTAATAATTTATTTAATTTAAAGAGGACTTTAGACATTAGTGATATATTTAAATGAAATTAATTTATTTAAATAATCAAGAGGAATAAAAGAGATGAATTACTTAAATAATTAGTCATTATTTAATTAATAGTTGAATTTAGTCAAAGTGGCATAATTAAATTATGTATAGCAGAATTGATGATAAAATTGAGCTCGCAGACCTAGGTCAATTTTAAGTGTCTACAATAGTCTTCAATGATCAAAATCTGGTGAACACTTTAAAGTTCTCAATGCTTGAATGCCAAACATGATTTTTATAGTGCACATACCATAAGAAGCAACCTATAGATTAAGAGATCTCCTTCAAGGAAACTATTGAGGGTGTAGTTCAAGTGACAATGAATAAATTTTTTGAAGTGACAATCACAAGGATACAAATGGTAAGACCAAAGGAAGAGTAAAATATGATAACCTAATGAAGTTCAATACCTACACACCAAGCACAATGATAGCGCACATTGTATTTCAAAGAATGAAAATGGGCAACATGCACATCCTCGTGATTATATAAAAGAGACAACCATATAAGGTTCGAGTAAGGAACTAATAACTAGACATGGAGGGAAACTAAGGAGTGGTGCTAGGTAAGATGAATGGTCAATATTAAAAATTAGTAAGTCAGCATATGTATTTATATGACAATCAATAGGAAATCCCATGAAGACAGTGTCCAAGGGAATCATGACAAGTCTGAACATCACAATTAAAATAACATAGATAGCCAATGATATAGTGTAGACAACCAATTATATAGTTCAAGGAAAGTGACAGAAAAAATTGAAAAAGGAGTAGATAGTGTGATTTTAATGAATGACAGTCAAATGAAGAGGGAGACAATGTTTGAGTGACATTATTCTTGAAAGATTCAAAATTCACAAAGGTGATTATCAAGATTAAGGTGTGCTAATATGATGATATGACCAAAATGGAGAATCAAAGGTAGCTAAATTCTAGAGGTAGTGCAATAGTGTAGATTTCAGCCCTACAAAATCAAGTTTGTGGCAGCTACCACTGAGCCATTTCCAGACCAAACAATTACTAGCTTCATCTAACACATTCACACACACACAAATATCCAGACCATATGATGAGGCAACATCATCCTACCTCAACAAGGATGACCACCATCTTGCTTCAACAAGGATGTCCACCAACTTTAAGAAGGATGAATGCAACTATTTTGTCCACCAATGGTGGCTATATATAGCTTCATTGAGGCCTCGATGTGGATCAACTCTTTTAAGTTACCCCTACCACCTATGAATCAGGGTACTAGCTTGTCATTGTGCTAAGCAGTTTAGGTGTTCATGCACATATGAGGATTGCATCTCTTGACTTGAAATTACAAGGTATGCCACTACATGCACACAAGATAATCATAGGCTAACTAAATGATATGATAACATTATTAACTAGTACTCTGGTTTTCTCATAATATGCACCCCTCTTTTGACAATATTTTTCCACCCATTATTTCCTCTTCCTTATCATGTTACGGTTGCAAGCTTTTACATTTTTTATTTTGGCAAGTGGAGCAAACTAGAACATGCATATTTCCAAGTGTTAGGGGACTTAGTGTTATTTTCCCCCTATCGGAACTATTATGTCTTAATTAAAAGCTTAATACTTATGTTCATTTAGCATTTTGGACTTAGCATTATATGCCCACCTCCAACACAACCTCCTCCAATCAATCACAAAGCAACTTAGCTATTTTCATTTTAGTCAAAGCGTTAATTGATCTCAAAAACATAGTAATGCCTATTAAGAGAGAAGAGAAGCTCCCAATTGTTATGTTACACAAATTCATCGATCAAGCATTATCATGCTTCCATCTCATTGAAAAATCATATATTGGTGTTAAATTAGTTTTCCTATATCAATCATTTATTCTTATGATAACTAGGAGCAGTAGCAGTAGCCCCACATGTCAGATTATAATTCACCTTTGGTGACACTCAAAAGGCACTTTAATAATAAGGCCCCTTTACAACAATTTGTAACAAGATTAGAAATTGACAAAACTAATAATTCAAGTGGGAACTCACCTATGAAAATGTCATTTTTTCCTCCCTTGAATACCATGGCAACATTACTAAAAAGAATGCAACACCATTGGTAAAGAGATTGGGGTATGCAGTGAGATTTCACTTGAACAGAGGTCTAATACAAATAAATCATATGATAGCAAGATCTCCAAACCTTTTCTTACATAAGCATCGGTATCTTCTTCTATAACTACTAGCAGGGAAAACTTTAAGAAAAGCCCCCCCCCCCCCCCCTCGGTGAAGGTGTAAAATCCTAGTGAATCCTATACACTTCTCGATAAAAATATTAATTTTATTGGCGATTTTTTTCATTTTTTAGGATAAAAAATAATCCTAATTGGCGAATCTTTTATAATCCCTAGAAGTCTGTGGAAAATCGTGGTGAATTGCAATTTTTTTTAAATGAATAAAATATTTTTCATTAGCGATTAAAACCTTTTTTCAAATGAAAACAAAAAAATTCGTTGGTGAATTAACACTATTTTCAAAACAAAAAAATAAAATGTTGGCGAATAAAACATTTTTTCAAAGCAAAAAAAATATTTTCATTGGTGATTTATACATAATCTCAAACTAATAAAAAATTTCACTGGCAAAATAAACAGATATGCCAATAAAAAATTAGTGTGGTTGGCTAAAATAACAAATTTAAGTTAATATCATAAATTACTCAAGTTTCAACTATTGGATGAACATTTGATGTATGGTTGCAGTTACATTCCATAATGAAATGTAAAGAGCGATGGGATTGCCAACTTAAACCTCTGGAATCACCCTATAACCATTAGATTTAGAAAAATCAATGGTTAAGAATTTGCAACTTGTAGACCGAAGACGTTTCATTCACTTTAATGTTCCAATTTTGAGAAACAAAGCATTTAAAGCACTTTGTACTACTAAGTGTCAACTGTCAAGTGATTTTTTTTGAGAGGGTCAAAACACGATGGGATTTTTTCAAGTCATTTGCAACGTTAAGTTACCAGCCCTTGGCTTTGATGCCAATCCTAGTGCACAAAAGTTTAAAACAACTTTAAAACACATGTCATGTTTATTTTTTTAAGTTAATATCATAAATTACTCAAGTTTCAATTGTTGGATGAACATTTGATGTATGGTTGTAGTTGCATTCCATAATGAAATGCATAGAGCAATTGGCTTTCCAACTTAAACCTCTAGAATCACCCTATAACCATTAGATTTAGAAAGATCAATGGTTAAGAATTTGCAACTTATAGACCTAAGACATTTCATTCACCGATAGCCACCCTCTCCACCGATGGACACCTATCCTTTGGTCTATCAGTGGGACGCTAGATAATGTTTCCCCGATGCACCATAGTTCCCCCAATATACTTTATGCATTCAATAATTCATGCCCATGATTATAATTCATGGTTACTTTTGTTGATAACTTGACTCTATCGATATATCGGGAGAGCACCTTAGGAGTTAGCCCGATAGAGTATTGTTACACTGATACTAGGTTGTGAGCTATTTTCATCGGGCCATCGACGGGACTATGATGGGGGTTCCACCGATGAAGCATTGTTAGGCCGATGGTATTGAATTTTGTTAGGAATGAGGGAAGGACTACGTCACTACAGAATTTCAAATTTGTTTATGGATGCAATGTAGGCTATAATATGGATCTTGTCACACAAATTTCTACAATTTGCATTGTTCATAAAATCAAAGTGTGGTATATTATTATGATTATTGATAAAATTCGATAATTCATGCCCATGGTTATAATTCATGGTTACTTTTGTTGACAACTTGACTCTATCGGGTTATAATTCATGGCAGAGGCAAAGGTTGTTTTAATAGGGTTGGAAACTGCGTTGGGGATTGGAATAACACATATTCATATGGAAGGGGACTCGTTGGTAATAGTAAATTCTTGTAAGGTAAAGCGTACTCATAATTGGTGTTTGAAATATGTTTTTGCTAGAGTTTGGGAGTTGCTTTAGAGGTTTCAATCTTATCAGATCACTCATACTTAAAAAGAAGGAAATAAGTTGGCAGATTGTCTAGCCAATATGGGATGCGACAAGCATGAAATATTACTAACACAAGGTAGTAGTAGCATTAAGAATTATCCTCAATTAGAGGAAATTATCAGCCAGGATGGTTTAAAATTGGCCTAAGAGGCGCTGCTATAGGTGACACCTATGGTGCGCACCCTGAGAGCTTCCATCTAATCATGGATTTGGCAATGGCTAAAGTTAGTTAGTAGTATGGTAGTACGAGATGCTTGCATAATGGGAAATGTGCAAAGAGGAGTGACTGCATCATAAATAAAGTGGCTTGGCAATTTTTTTGGCCGTCGCCACGTAGCGTCCAAACAGAGCTTCCCTTCGAGATGCTTCCCTTTCTTTTTTCTAGGCTCCAGCTACTAGACATATCGCCTCGACCTACTCTCTATTCGAATGGGGCCCACACCACAATTACCTTTGCCAAAGCTATGTTTGAGGATGGTTTAGTTAAGACATTTTTGGCATGGCTAAAGTTAGTTAGCAGTATGGCAATATGGGATGCTTGCATATTGGGAAATGCGCAAATATCAAAGTAGGCCTAGGAAAGAGGAGTGACCGCATCATAAATAAAGTCGCTTCGCAAATTTTCTGACCATCACCATGTGGTGTCCAAATGGAGCTTACCTTCGAGACGCTTCAATTTCTTTTTTTCAGGCTTCGATTGCTAGACACGTCACCTCAACCTAAGCTCTATCTGAATAGGGCCCACACTGGAGTTACCTTTGTCAAAGGTATGTTTTGAGGTGGTATAGCTAAGACAATTTTGGCACGGCCTCACAAATAAAGTGGTTTCGTAACTTTTCTGGCCGCTGCCATGTGGCATCCAAACAGAGCTTCCCTTCAAGATGCTTCCCTTTTTTTTTGTCAGGCTTCGATTGCTAGACATGTCGCCTCGGCCTACTTTCTGGTTGGATGGGGCCCACACTGCATTGTTAACTAGTTGACTAGAGTTATGTGAAATAATTGGAGGCAACAGGTGGTGCAGTGGAAGGTCTGGTAATAGTGTGGTGTGAAGGTTGGGAGCATGCTTATGGACATGCTTTAGGATGGTATGGAAGTTGAAAGCATAGCAGCTAAAGTGGTGAAGTCGGTTTGTTGCCAGAAGGTGGGCTAGTGAAGGCTTTTCAGGGGTACGACCTATGGGAAGGAAACAGATTTGTAGCGGGTCTATTCACCAAACATTATCTGCTTAATAGAGTGACCTTCCAAGCATTATTTATTGCAATTAATAAAACTCTATCTCGTAGAGATTCCAGATACATGTTAAGGGCTTTATAGAGGTAGTCGACTTGAAGTCATTTTGTGATCGTCATGAAGATAACCTATGTAAGGGGTTCTTGTTAAGGGTTGTATTTTGTATTCCACTAATGGAATAATTTTGTCAGTTTTGAATTTAAATATGCTACAACCAGAGGTTTTCTTCTTGATTCTTTTCTCCTGGTATGCATCTTGAATCAGGTTTTGTAATATTTTATGATAATTATATTAATATATTATAATGGCTATGCCATTTTTTGCTGAAAAAGAACAACTTAACTCTATCGGTATATCGGGAGAGAACCTTAGGAGTCAGCCCGATAGAGTATTGTTACACCGATACTAGGTTGGGAGCTATTTTCATCGGGCCATCGTCGGGACTGTGATGGGGGTTCCACCGATGAAGCATTGTTAGGCCGATGTTATTGAATTTTTTTAGGAATGGGGGAAGCACTACATCACTACAAAATTTCAAATTTGTTTATGGATGCAATGTGAATGTAGGCTATAATATGGATCTTGTCACACAAATTTCTACAACTTGCATTGTTCATTAAATCAAAGTGTGGTATATTTTTGTGATTATTGATAAAATTTGATAATTCATGCCCATGATTATAATTCATGGTTACTTTTGTTGACAACTTGACTATCTCGGTATATTGGGAGAGCACCTTAGTAATCAGCCCGATAGAGTGTTGTTACACCGATACTAGGTTGTGAGCTATTTTTATCGGGCCATCGACGGGACTGTGATGGGGATTCAGCCGATGAAGCATTGTTAGGCCAATGGTATTGAGTTTTGTTAGGAATGGGGGAAGGACCATGTCACTATGAGTACGAAATTTCAAATTTAGTTATGGATGCAATGTGAATCTAGGCTATAATATGGATCTTGTCACACAAATTTTGATAGTTTGCATTCTTCATAAAATAAAAGTGTGGTATATTTTTTTGATTATTGATATGTGGAAGATAAGTGGGGTGGACTCGGTGGAGGCTAGTTTCTTTGTAAAGAAAAATTAAATTTCCTTTTAAGAGATCAAATTTAAATTTTAATATCACAATTTCATGGATGATGGAATACAATATAAAATATCATCAACTACAGTTTGGCATATGATTCATGAAGTGCAATATAATATAAAATATCATGAAATGCAATATAAAATAAAATATCATGAAGTGCAATGATTCACAATTTATTTGAATACAATATAAAAAATCATCAACTACAGTTTGGAATATGATTCATGTAGTGCAATATAAAAAATGATATCATGAAGTGCAATGATTCACAATTTCAATGTTCATTGAATACAATATAAAATATCATCAACTACAATTTGGATTTTGGAACAATGGAAACTGATTCATGAAGTGCAGTAAAAATACCTAAAACTGTTAAGAAACGATGCCTCAATTGCTAGCTTGAACCTCTATCAGAAAAGACTTGGCAAAAAATGTTCATCTATGCCTTTACCGCCATACCGCTACGGTCTTCTTATCTGTTCTGGTGGTACCACGGTGAAGGGTCTGGCAGTTACAGCCATACCACGTGCAGTCTTCTTTCTCACCACGGTGGCCGCGGTATCGACTTTTCCGCCTGACTGGTGATTACCACCTTACTGCGGCCAGCTAAGAGGCTGACTACGGTGACCAAGGTAAGACCGCCAACGGCCTGGCTGGTGGTTACTGCCCTATCGCAGCTAGTCAATTGACTGACCATGATGGCCATGGTAAGACCACTAGCAGCCTGGCTGGCAGTTACCGCCATACCACGGCCAGTCAAGTGACTGACCGCGGTGGCCACGATAAGACCGCCAGCGGCTTGGCTGGCAATTACCATGATGGCCATGGCAAGACCACCAATAGTCAGCCGTGTTGGCTACTGCTGTACCGCAGTGAGTCTTGGAGCCAGTAGCGGTAGTGCGGTAAGGTCTGTGGAGAGCTCGGATGAGTTCATTGACTAGATTGATCGAGTTGGACTCGGTGTCAGAAGCGGTTGGTGAATGAGGTATGGACACGTGGCTCGGTGTCTGAACTATGATTGGATAAAAACTAAAAGAGTAATTGCAACAGGTGTAGGCCGACTCAAGGTGGCGAACAGGACCCAATTTGGGTGAAGGCATTAATGCCTGGGTGGCTCGATGCAGGAAGATCAGTATGTTCAGATCTTTAGTGTGATTGGATCAAAGATGATTGTACCTGTTAGTAGACACTTGGTTGACAGAATTGAATGCAACGTTTGACTTAAGAAGTCGATGACATATTGCATGGTATGAGTGAGTTCGAACAGAATGTGGTATGAACATTGTAAGAGAGATAATTCTGGAAGTGTTGTTGTGAGCTGATCAGAGAAGATTGTAATTTTGTATGTAACTATTTTGTTACTATAATACAAATGGTCTGAACTTTGTGTGGTGGGTTTTTTACTTGAAAAGGTTTTCCCACGTATATCTTGTGTCAACTGTGAATGCTCAATTCTGTGTTCTCTATTTTACATGTTGTATTTCATCTCAAGTAGTTTTAGAATGCTATTGAAACCTGTTTATGCTCTTCTCCTTTGTTGTATTAGTGTTAAGTGAATGTATTCCGCACTATTGGGTCTCTAGATCCTGCATTGTTTTTCCCTTCAAGTGGTATCAGAGTTTGGCCAGTTATGTTATCTTTGTAGGAAAGATTATTTTTTTGTGCTAATACTGTTTCAGTGGGAGCCTTGCATTGTTGAAACTTGTTTCTGTTTGAGATGGCGAGTACATCTGGTAGAGTAGACATTGAAAAATTTAATGGCATTAACTTTGAGTTATGGAAACTCAAGATAGAAGACTTGCTTGTGGATAGAGACCTCTAGATTGTAGTATCTGGAACTAAGCCACAAATTACAATGCAAGAATCTTGGGATCTTGTTGATAGAAAAGCAAGAGGTTTGATAAGACTGAGTCTAGCTGATTTTGTTCTCCCAAATGTCCATGAGGAGCAGTCTGCAACTTCATTATGGAAGAAGCTTGGTGACATTTATCAGGGTAAGTCTCTGGTAAATAAGTTATTCCTGAGGAAGAAGTTGTACTCCTTGAAGATGGAAGAAGGTGCATCTGTTGCAGACCATCTGAACTTGTTTAACATGAGTGTTACTCAGCTAGCATCTCTAGGTGTAAAGATAGAGGAGGAGGATCGCTGCATGCTCCTATTGTGTTCGTTACCTAATAGTTGGGACCATCTTGTGATGGCCATTAGAAGATCTACTGCTGCTTTCAAGATGGAAGATGTTGTTGTCTCATTGCTATCTAAAGAGATGCGGAGGAAGTCTTTAGAGATGGTCAAAGAGGCTCTTGTTGTTCGAGGTAGACCAAAGGAGAAAGGAAAGAAGAAAGATAAGAAGTCAAAATCCAAATCTGCAGGGAGTTCAAAGTCTCCTAGTAAAAATTTCAAGGTGAGATGCTGGAACTATGGGCAACCTGGTCATATCAAAAAGGACTACAAGGAGAAGAAGAAGAAGAATGCTTCTGACAACAAATCTTCTCAAAGTGATGCAGACGCCTTCATTGCAGTAGCCTTGACAACTCAGGCATCTGATGATGTCTGGCTTGTTGACTCAGGTGCTTCTTTTAACATAACGTCTAATAGAGAATAGTTCTCTAAATATGAGAAGTATGATGTTGGAAAGGTATACTTGGCAAGTGATTCAACATTGGAGATAGTTGGCAGAGGAAGAGTCAGAATTTAGTTTCCTAACGGGAGAGTCAAAGGTATTGGTGGCATACTTCACATACCAGGTCTTGCTCAAAATCTTCTTTCTGTCAGTAAGTTGAATGATGTTGGTGTAGAAGTTTCTTTTTCAAGTAAGGGATGTATGGCTAGAGGTGCAATGGTGCTAGCTAAGAGTGTTCGTACTGGCACTCTGTACAAGCTGGATGCACATCCTATTCTTTGCAACAGTGCCTCTGTAAAGTCAAACATTGTTTCACTTATAGAGAAAGATGAAGACTCTTCTCTGGCTGCAAATTCTATGGAGGTAAAGCTCCTAGCTGAGAAGACTATGCTATGGCATCATAGAATTGGTCACATTGGTGAGAAAGGTTTAAAAAACTTGAAGAATAAAAACCTTGTAGAAAAGCTTGATGATTGTAACCTTGAGTTCAATTTTTGCAAACATTGTATCTATGGAAAACAACACCATGTTTCTTTTTATTCTAGTCCTCACAAATCAAATGGTATACTGGACTATGTTCATTCTGATGTGTTTGGTCCAGTTAATGTTCCTTCATTATCGAAGTCTAGATATTATGTTTCTTTTATTGATGACTGTTCAAGAAGGGCATTTGTATACTTTCTTAAAAGTAAATCTGAAGTGTTCAGTCGGTTTAAAGAGTTTAAATCTTTGGTAGAGAATCAGACTGGAAGGAAAATTAAATGTCTAAGGACGGACAATGGTGATGAATTTTTTTCTGCAGATTTTGAGAGGTATTGCACTAATCATGGAATTAAAAGGCATAAGACAACGCCTTACACTCCACAGCAAAATGGATTTGTTGAAAGGTTGAACAGGACGTTGATGGAAAAGGCAAGGAGTATGCTGAGTGGTGCTGGTCTACAGTAGAAGTTCTGGGCTGAAGCTGTGGCTACAGCATGTTATCTAATAAATAGATCTCTCTGCTCTGCTCTTGTTGACAAGATGCCTCTGGAAGCATGGTCTGGTAAGAAGCCCTCTCTAAGGCATGTCTATGTGTTTGGTTGTGAGGCATATGTTTATGTGCCAAATGAAAAGAGATCTAAATTGGATAACAAGGTTGTCAAATATATTCTCATCGGCTATGGGTTTGGTGTGAAAGGATACAAGCTTTGGAATCCTGTTACTGAGAAGGTTTTGTACATCAAAAGTGTGATATTTCATGAGCTAAAATCTTCAGTATGTGATCAGTAGCTTGGGACAAATTAGAGTTACAAGAAGAAGGATGTAGTTGAGATTCCCCAAACTCCATAAAGGGAAGAGCTACATGGTGTACCTGAGACTGAGGAGAGCTCAAGCAGCTCTAGAAGTTCTAATGATGAAGAACAACCTCAGCCTGTAAGAAGATCTACACGAGAAAAAAGGAAACCTGATAGGTATGGTTTCTCTATGTTAGATTCAAACTATTCTTATGCTTTAATTACCAACACTGATGAGCCTAGGACTTGTAGGAGTTGAGAAAATACAACACCACAAACCCCGAAGATCACCTGCATGCAAATAACCTGTCACAAAAGAAGAGATGGAGACAAACAAGCAAAGGTTCTTTGAAAATTGAAAATGTATATATCAGAGAGAATGAAAGAATAAATTGATATGAAATACAATGGGATCAATCCTTATAAAAAGGAGATCATGCAAACCCTAATAAAACCTTAATAAGAAAAACCCTAATAGAAGCCCTAATAGGAAAACATTTAATAATTAATATAATTATTAAATGTCACTTTATGCAAACTAACGTGAAATCTTAAGAAGGGAATAAAGGTAACTTAATCAACATAATTAAGTTAAGACCTTTACTCTAACACCCCCCTTAAGATGAGCAATAGTGCAGCTCCAAACAAATGCAGAAAAGCAAAGGTAACTACAATGCAAGAAGGCAAACATGGGTCCCGGCAACTAGGTCAGATCAAGTACCCAAATACAACCAAATCTCTGTAAAATGGAGAAATAAAGAAAACCTCATGGGAAAAAGCTCTACTCCAAAAAGAGAAGAAGAAAGCTAAGAAGAGACATCACTGAAGCAGAAGAAGTTGCAAACAACTGTCGAAAGATGACTGCTATGGTGCTGAAGAACCTCCGCTGAAGATAGGATGATCAGGAATAAGAAGACAACAATCTGCATAAGTGCCCATATGACACTACTCGAATCAGATGGCAAACAAAGGCAAACACCTGGAACGAAGATACAGATGGCACAAGAACCAATAGTCTGAAACACTGATCAACTGAGAATGGAAAATTTCTTCCAAGGTGAAACCAAGGAAGCATTAGCACGAATAGTATAATACCCCCCCATAATGGTGAACTGGGAGCCTGACAAATCAACTAAAATGGTGTGCAACACCCTGTAGTGCATGAAGAAGATACAGCATCTGAAAGTGCACAAGAAAGCACCTGCAACTGAAAAAATGGTGTGCAAAACAAAGCAAACATGCATGAGGCTAGAATCATATGGATCCATGGTCGTCGTGGAGGGACACTCATCGGACAAAGGTGTGATGGAAAATAAAGGAAAACTACACAACCCCCCATGGTATGGATTCAATGTCATCATGGAGGGATACTCATCGGACAAAGATGTGATGGCAAAACAAAGGCAAATTACACAACCCCTCATGGCACTTTATAATATCAGTGTGAGTACAAAATATGGCACAACCTTATGTGCAAAATCCCAAAAGATGCATGTACAATAGTGTGGCACTTTATCTTAGTGCGTTTACATAAAAGATAGCTTACAAATGATGCTCAAAATGTCCTTAAAGGACAAAATGCTGGAAATACATGAAGAACAGCTAAGAACAAAGCATCCCATGCGAACAAAAAGTTTCCAAGAGCAAATATGTCCAGGTAATCCACCAGAGTGTGAAAACACAAATAATTGAATAAAAGATACCTGGAGTGAAATATGGAAAAATGGCATGGAAGAAACTGAAGAGCTCTGAAATACAGTTCCAACGCCTCTGAGATTGCGAAAAATGAAGAAACTGATCCAAAGATATGAACTTGAGACTGAAAATAGCCCCTTTGTTTTCAACTGGCTATAGAATGCACCAATAGAAAAAAGATGTGATGAGACCCACACCACTAGAAAGATGAGAAAACCAGCTTTCCGACGATATCTCATTTGCCAAAAAACGATATCGTATGCCCAAGTTACGGCCTCCGGAATAAATCAGCTCCAAAGAGGGAAAAAACCAGTGCTAGGTTAAATTTGACGGTCATACGGCCGTCACAGCAAAATCATTGGGTTAAATTTGACGGCCAAATGGCCGTCACCGTAAAAGTGCGATTGGACTATAAATGAAAAAAATTGTTTTTTATATAAAAAAAAAATATGATTTTTTTTTTTAAAAATCATAAAAAAATATTACAGAAAAAAAATTTTATTGAAATTTTTTTTTTAAAAAAAGTATGGGGTGGGGGAGGCACGTGGGCCCACCCCCACCGTACCCCTTGCAGCACAGTGCGCAGCACTGCGCAGAGTACACTGCGTAGGGTACACTGCGCAGGGTACTCTGCCTGCACAGGGTCCCGGTCCCACCGGCCTAAGCAAGCCGTTAAAAGGCTTTAAAAATTTGCAGCTAAAAAAATATTTTTTTTCCGGATTTTTTTTGAAAAAAATCTTTAAAAAATACAGTATTCTTTTCGAAATAAAAATGACGAAAAAAAATGGAAAATTTTTTTTACCAGCAAATGGACGTCCGTACGGCCGAAATGTAAAATTTTTTTGCCTCAGATTTCAACTTTGTTCAAAATAGACGAATGAACTGTCGATTTAGGAGTTTTGGACCGTTGCGAACGCAATGGCAATGTCCGTTTGAGCTGAAAATGCTTCAAAAATGCAGGTATGCCCTAGATCAAGAAAATAAGCCCCAAACCCTTGAAGCTCCAAAATTCTTCAAAACAAGAACAAGAAGCAGCAGGTATGGAGCTCTGATACCATGTAGGAGTTAAGAAAATACAACACCACAAACCCCGTAGATCACTTGCATGCAAATAACCTGTCACAAAAGAAGAGATGGAGACAAACAAGCAAGGGTTCTCTAAAAACTGAAAATGTATATATCAGAGAGAATGAGAGAATGAATTGATATGAAATACAATGGGATCAATCCTTATAAAAAGGAGATCATGCAAACCCTAATAAAACCCTAATAGGAAAACATTTAATAATTAATATAATTATTAAATGTCACTTTATGCAAACTAACGTGAAATCTTAAAAAGGGAATAAAGGTAACTTAATCAACATAATTAAGTTAAGACCTTTACTCTAACAGGACTGTTAAAGAAGCAATCAGCATGGTTGATTCAAAGTCTTGGCTGGAAGCCATGAATGAAGAAATGGATTCTTTGAAAAAGAATGATACTTGGAAATTGGTACCACTACCTAAAGGGCGAAAGCCCGTTGGCTGTAAATGGATATTCAAAAAGAAGATAGGTCTTGATGGCAGTGATGAGAAGTATAAGGCTAAGTTGGTTGCAAAGGGGTTTTTCTCAAATTGAGGGAATTGATTATGGATAAAAAAATTCCCTTGTAAAAAAGCTAACATCCATCATATTTCTATTGTCTTTAGCAGTTGTGTATGATTTTGAAATTGAGCAGATGGATGTGAAGATGGCATTTCTCCATGGTGAGCTGGAAGAAGAGATCTACATGTCCCAGCCTGAGCATTTTGTTGAAAGAGGTAAACAAAATCTGGTTTGTAAGTTGAATAAATCTCTCTATGGTTTAAAACTATCTCCTAGAATGTGGCACTAGAATTTTGACACATTTGTGTTGTCAATTGGATTTGTGAGATCAAAATCTGATCATTGCATTTATTATAAATCTAAGAATGATCATGTGATTGTTATTACCCTATATGTGGATGATATGTTATTCATTGGAAATAGCAAGACTATGATTTCTGATCTTAAATCTCAGTTGTTTGCAAAGTTCGAAATGAAAGATCTTAGTTCAACAAGGTACATTCTTGGAATGGAGATAACCAGGGACATAACAAGCAGAAAGCTTTGGGTTAGTCAGAGTAAGTATGTAAAAACAGTTCTGGAGAGGTTTAGCATGGATGACTGCAAGCAGCTTGTTGTTCCAATCATGCATGGAATTAAGTTGTCTATTGAAGACCATCCAAAGTCTAATACTGAGATGGAGGACATGACCAGTGTGCCCTATGCAAGTTTTGTTGGAAGTTTGATGTATGCTATGGTTTGTACAAGACCAGACATTTCCCAAGTAATGGGAGTTCTAAGCCGATTCATGGAACACTAACTCATTTGACCCCAATTTCTGACGAAACCTATATAATCAGATGTATCGTCGGGCACTTGTGCGAATTTCCATTTTTAAAAAAATTTTACCCTGACGTTCGTTGGAATTTCGACGAGCCGTTGTTTTGTGTACATTTCGATGAAGATCTTTCACCAAAATTGGGGTGGTCCTACAAAGTTAAATTGTGGCGGGCATAAATTGAAATGAGCTCGACTATTTATTGCGACAGTGTTTTGCTCGACGGTTTTTTTGGGGAAAATCAGAAGAAACTCAAGAAGATATCACCAGGTTGAGGGAAGTCATTGTCTTTTTCCAGAATTCATTTGTGAAGTCAGATTTGTACTTCCAGGTTTGAAAATCATATTTGAAAGCAACATCTCATCAGATTTCATTTATAGTCTTGTGCATTTTTAGAATTTCATTTCCAGATTTTAGACCTGGCTTCACAAATTCTTTATAAGGGAATTGTTTATAACTGATGGAAAATTCTTGATGGATTTGGACAAAGATTATATTTGCAAGGTTTCAATTTTAACCCTAATGATCAATTTGCAATAGATTTGGGAGCCATAGCTAGATAATATCAAAGGTGTTGGTTTTTTTTTACTGTAACCAAGTTTATCTTCTAGACACATAACATATAAAATCTTAGATAATACTGCCTTACAATACCATCAATCTATATTCTAACCCAATAGTACTTATCAAATCCTTATATGAACATAGTCACCTATAACCTCACTCAAGCATTTAAATTAATTCCTTGAATTAAAGCCAAAATGAGAATCACACACCATAACAGTGAGATGAATAGAATAACCCTTGATCATTTTATTCAAGATAATAATATATTCATACAATGGAGATACATGACCTTGAAATGAGTAATTTTCATTCAGATGCTAGTACTGTCTTGAAAATTAAGTACCCATGAAACTAAAACCTACAACAGAATGACACCAAATGGTGCAGGAGCACACCTAGGCTAACCTCCATGTTTGTTATTTTGGCTTGTACTTGACTCTAGCCAAGTCAAGATGTTAGTTTGTTTTCAGACCTTAGAAGGTCATTGCTTTTGTGGGCTAGGTGAGTTAGTCATTAGGACTAAGGTCACACAAATAGCTAGTGTTAGTAATTTAAGTTTTCTTAATGTTAGTTGTCTATGGGAGATTAGAGTCTTAAAGATGTTCTAAACACATAGTGGTTGTTGTAAAGATGCCTTAAGGCCATTAAATGAGTTGGTTCCTTGGAATCTAGAGGGAATAGTGGTCCTAAGAAATAGGATCAAGGCATGGAGAAAGATGCCAAATGTTGTAAAGAAGTTAGCATGGGCATGCAACTTGGTTACCTTTGGATTCCCTTGAGAATAGGAAGTGGGAGATCGGCCAACAGGCCCTAGAATCATGGGGATGGCATCTATTATGACCCAAGACTCGAATCTCATGACATGATGTAATTGGTAATTAGTTTTTGAAAGTAAAATAGAGAGCTCTGCAACAGTGTTTTCAAGAACAACCTAAACTTTTGTGATGACAAAGATGCTTAATGGATTGAGAGACTGAATTTAGTATTTGTTTAGTGTTCTATAGGATTATCTTAGTCTTTTTCATTTGATAAGCAAGTTGTTTAGAGTAGGATATTTGGCGTTAGGCAAATTGTTTTGGTTTTAGGTTCTTACTGGTCCAATCTTGACCAATCGGTGCTTTCATGGCTCCCCCATGAAATCTAGCCTTGGGAAACACCTAAGGATAGGTGGAAATGTTAGGGGAGTCATTAGTGTATATAGATTTAGGATTAGGAAGCATGAAAGAGTGGAGAGCTCTTTTTATCACTAGTCTCTAGGCGAGCAGATAGAGCCCGGTTAGAGGTCTAGGAATGTCTTTGAAGATTTCTTGCAGGGTAAAGAGGTACTGTACGGAACAGGTACAGGTTCAAGTAGCGTTCCATCATATCTCATCATACTAGGTGGACTAAGGTCATGTCAATCATTTAGTTTATGGTTTGAGCAGGTTCCAAGCAAGATTACAGTCAGTCCTAGAAATTAGGCCTTTTAGCCCTATTGTCCTAAGTTGTAGGAAACTAGTGTACGGAGGTTGTCAGGCCCTAAGCCCCATTGAACCTTTTAAAACCTCCAAATGAGTATCCAAATCTGCCTTTATTTTTGTAGGGTCTTTGGAAAAATTTAGCAAGAATTGACAAAACAAGACTGGTAAAGGCTACAAGGAATAGGCCTGTTTAAGGTCTCAAATGGTGAAACCTTGAACACGGTAAGGATAGGGTTGAAGAACCTTCTAAAATGGTTCAAATATGCAAGGTTATGAATGTTTTCAATAGGATGGGCACCCCTGCAATGAAGAATGACATTTGTGAGAAGTTAGCACTTAGAACTTTCTAAGTGAGGAAGAGAAATTGAACTTGTCAAATGGTGTTAGTCCTCCAAGGTGAAGCAGAAAGGATAGAACTCTTAGAGAAGAGTTAGAATTGGACTTAGTTAATCATCTAAACCAATCAAGACCTAGAGGAGACTAGGTTCCTAGAAGAGACAAGCTGGGTCTCTTAGTTGCAGTGCAAGCAAGCATTGGAACACTCACATCACCAAACCTAAGAATAGTATCTTCACTATAATATCAGGCTCTTTACAAATTCGCTCTGCAACTTCAGTTAGACTTGACCTAAAGATATCTAACTTGCTAACCGGCCATATTTTTGGTCCTAGAATCCTTCTTATAGGGAAAATGAAGGAGCAACAAGCATCGGACCAGAAATACACCTGTCACTGGTCACTTGGACAGCCTTATGACATTTCAAAAATTGGTTACAACAGCTGAGTCTCTGGAGAATCTTCATGTTCATCCTGTCCACTAGAGAATAACTGTTACATTTTCTAAACTTTGAAAACTTGCACCAAAACTGCCACCAAGACATAGCCAAAATTTGTTATAACCATAACCGTTGAGCTGTTAACTGCCGGTTGTAGACTCTATCCTATTCTTGTTCAGTTAAGTACTTTTCTACCCATCATTGATATTCCTCATCTGTTGGCCAATTAAAATTTACCACCTAATTTACCTTTATACTGTAAGTTGTATATTTTACTGCTACTTGATTCGCCTCCCTTTCAAAAGATTCCAAAAATGTGCTAGTGTTAATGATTTCATCTACCCTGTCCTGCCATTGCTGTAGTGATCTAACATTTCCTTGGGCATCTACAATATCTGGTAAAGATGTGCCACTCCAGTCATCAAAACTCTTTACCAACTCTTTAATCCTCTTGCTCAAATCATCAGGTAAGGCTTGGAAACCTTGCAGTGACTTCACAAAGTCTTGAGTAGGCCTTAATTGTTGAGGCCTATTAGCTGCATTTTGAGAATTTCATTTCCAAATTTTGTTGTGCAAGTTCAATATTCTAATTTTAGGAGTATAACAGTTGGAAATCATTGTAAAATCAGAATTTAATAATTTTTGGAATTAGCATTTGAAAGTGTTTTTTGGGGTCATTAACTTCAGACTATCTTCTCTTTTGCAGGGGTGGTTGCATGCCGATTTTTTTTGGTGTAAAATATCATAATTATTATATTTTGTTACCTGTGTATGATTAAAAATTATTGGAGTGCATGTGAGTTTGATATTTTTTGAAGATCTAAATATTCAAGCTTGGTAAAGAAAAATCATGTCAGATAATATTAGTCCAGAACAAAATGAAGAGACAGTTGCTAGATTGTGGGCTATATTGAAAAGAAAGGGTGATGGGAAATGTTATTGTCCTTGCAATAATTGCAAGGGCTTAAAGACGAGAAGACTTTTAATCACAATAGCTGAGAAACATTGTAGGCAGCATGGTCACGTTGAAGGGGGGCATGATTATCATCCATTGGTAAGTTGTTCATTATATGTGTTTATATTGATTGAATTTGTAAATGTTTATATTGTTTTAACATTTGATATATATATAAAAAATCACTTGATCATGATCATGGTTTATTTGTGTCTGTCATTATTATAAAGGTGGGGTGCCCTAGGGCACACGATATGAATTATCACGGCCCAGAAAATGTGGTTTTGCAAGCAGAGGAACATGGAGCTGTGAATATCAAAAATGAAGTTAATGATCCTATGGAAGAAGATGATCATGCACCAGAAAACACAATTGAAGATGATGGTACAAATACATTGATCCATGACACATGTAGTGGCACATCTGATCATGTTGATCGAGATGACTTTGATGATGTTCATGATTTACCTGTACTTGAGAATGCATACGACCCGCTTTATGAAGGCTCCCAAACAACTCTTCTCTCTGCTGTATTGTTGTTGGTGAACTTGAAGGTTATGAATGGTTTATCCAACATAGCAATCTCATGGATATTAAGGTATGTCATATATGTCATTTTTTTTCATCTATTTTAATTGTTGTTAGTTCATCGCTAGTAAATAAAGGATGAAGTATGTACCTTTAATATTCTTTATATTAAGAAGATATTTTTTGTTGTAGATTGATTGGTGAATTTTTGTTACCACCATCAAATATTTTACCTCACTCATATCGAGATTTATTTGGCATTATGAAAGATATTGGAATGGAGTATCAAGCAATAGATGCATGTCCCAATGATCATATTATATATCATAAACAACATGAATTTGCAATAGAATGCTCAGAATTTCATATCAGTAGATATCGAATAGATCAACTAACAAAAAAGGTGCCTCGCAAGGTTCTTCGTTATATTCCCATTATTCCACGTATGCAACAATTATTTAGGTGCGAAAGCTTAGCGCAATTTATGGATTACCATGCACGTAATAGAAGTGGAGATGAGATTCTTCGAATGCCTGCGGATGGTTCTGCATTTAGGGACATGGAGGAAAAATGGCCAAACTTTAAAGAAGAACCTCGTAATCTCAGGCTTTCATTGGCAGCAGACGATGTCAATCCATTTGGAGAGCTGAGATCTATTTACTCGGTGTGGCCTGTTTTTGTTATCAACAATAGCATACCTCCATGGATGTCAATAAAGAGGGAGCACATAATGTTAGCAATGATTGTTCCAAATATTTGTTTACATCAATTTTTTTTAATGTAGTAGCATCTCATTTGTCTTATTTGTTGCATAATGACTTATATGTTTTTTCATTTAATAGTCATGTACATGAATTTATATATATTACAGTAAAATGGTTACAATAATTATGTAATATTTATGTTCATTCAACTAGGTAAGTACCAAGTTAAAGATATGAATGTATATATTGAGCCTCTTATCGACGAGTTACTAAAGTTATGGAATGGCGTCACTATGTATGACGTATCTAGACCAATAGGACAAAGACAATTTTAATTCCATGCAATGCTTGTATGGACAATTCATGATGCCCCAGGGCTAACACATTTTTCTGGTATGTTATAACGTTCGACTGCATGACTTTAACGATATTTAATTTTATGAATTAGATATCATGCATGTTTTTGAAATAATCTATTCATTATATATAATTATAAAAATTGACATATTTAATCCAATTATATATGATTTGCAGGTCTTCAAACAAAGAGAAAATTTGCATGTCCAATTTGTGGTCCAAAGATGAAATCTCGTCATTCAACAAGTTTAGGAAAGTAGGTGTTTGATGAGTATAGGCACTTCCTCCACATAAATCATAAGTATCAAACTACTGAAAAACATCTTTTCAATGGGAAAGAAGAGACTACATCAAAACCACGAAGAATGACACCTCGCCTATGGAAGTTGGAATATAATAGAATTAATCATCAAGGTTATACATCGGATCAAATTGTTTATCTATCATTTATGATATGTTTTGAATTTATATTTTTATTTTGTGATCATGCTGTAATTGACAATGATTGTCGTTGTTAATTTGTTTAACTTATATGCTTTATGAAGGTCATCAAGGCATTAATGGTCGGCTTCCACAGGGACTGAAAATTTATCCCAGATAATTTAGTAGGTTGCCGTACTATGAGCAGCTACAAATTGTGCATTTGTTTGATACAATGCATATCAGAAAGAATATGGCAGAAACGTTATGGAAAATATTGGATGGAAGGCATGACAAAAAAAAAATTGTCAAAATTTGTAGTGACATTCAGGAAGCCAGTCATGCAATGAAAAATGTCATTCAATTAAATAGTGATGGAGACCAAATTAATATAAGTGCCCTTCCTTGGTTATTAACAGAGCAACAAAGCAATGCTATAAAACAAGTCATACGAAAAATTTGATTTCCCACAGGATTCGCTGCCAACATAAACAATATCATAACAAAGAAAGGTGAATTTGGGTCAGGGATGAAATGCATGATTGGCATACCTTCATTAAGGTAATTATTCTGGTATATTATATATATATTTGTATACTGCATGTACTTTTCAATGTATTATGTTTACTACTTTTGGAAAAATATTAATGAAAAGATCATTTTATAATTACTACAGTATGTTCTACCTTTATCTCTCCTAGACAACTTCGACAACAATGTCAAGCAAGTTATATATGATCTTGGAAAATACATGAGGTAAGTAGCGATATTTGTTCAATTCGTTGTATGTTTTTGTTAAATCTCATTAATATATTTGTGCCTTGAATCACTTGTAGATGGCTGTCATCTAAAGCAATCCATAAAGAAGATATAAATTATTGGAAGAGAAGAATTCCTCGTCTAATATGTGAAATGCAAAAGTGTCTACCTTCGACATTTTTCAATGCACAAGAACACTACCTCATACACCAAGTTGAGGAGATTGAATTGTGTGGACCTGTACACACAAGGTCAATGTGGATGGTTGAGAGGAACTTGAAATTTTTGAAGGCTTTGGTTAGACAGAGAGCACATCCCGAAGGTTCTATGGTGGAGGGATACATGGTATAGCAGACCATGGTGTACATTACTGAATATCTTCCTAAGTTTACAGCAAAGATCCATGTAGATCGCATTTGGGATCCCAACTCCATTAACAAATTTGAAGGGGAGTACTTGATGGAGAAAGGTAGATTGAGGAAAGTGTCAGGTAATTATAAGATGGTCATAGAGATTGGTGTAAGTGTTCCAAGGCCTTCTTGCACAACTAGCTAAGAAGACTTTCCTTGTCTTCTTCTAGGAACCTAATATTTTCTAGGTCCTTGTTAGGCTTAGATGATTAACTAAGTCCTAATCCAACTCCTCTCCAAGAGTCTCACACCTTGTGCTTCACCTTGAAGGACTAACACCACTTTGTTATGTGCAAACTCTCTCCTACACTTAGAAGACTCTAAGTGCCAACATCACACAAACATTGAATTGATTACAGGGGTGCCAAACACATTGGAAACATGCCATGTACTTCCAACTGGATCCATCTTGGAGGATCTCCAAACTCTTTTCCTACCGGTTTCAAGAATTGGTCTTGAGGAGGCCTATTTCTTGTAGCCCTTGACAGAAACCTTTACTTCATTCCTGCCCAAACTTTTCAAACAACTTAAAAAACCAATTCCACATTCGAATACCCTTTTGGATTTTCTGAAGGATTCAAAAGATTCTATACTCCTAAGTCCTCCATACACTGGTTTCCTATTATCTAGGTTAAATAGGGATATTAGGCCTAGTTTGTAGGACCCCACTGGTTTTCTTGCTCAAACCTCAGTCAAATGGATTGATAGAACCTCAATCCTTCTAGCATGTTAGGATATGTCTATACCCTACCTGGAACTATACTTGTTCCGTACTGTACCTCAATCCCCTGCCTAAATTTTTCAATTCATTACTGTCAAACCTCTAACCGGGCACTCTAAGCTCGCCTAGGACTTGACATTAAACATAGTTGTTCCACTCTCCATGACTCCTAACTCTACATATGTACAGACCAATGGCTCCCCTAACACATCCATCTACCCTCAGAAAAATCCTATGACTAGATTTCATGGGGGAGCCATAAAAACATAAGTTGGTCAGGACAGGACCAGTAAAACCCTTAAACCTTAACCTATCTATTCAAAACACTAAAACAACTTAAATCAACTTACTTGTGATATATGAGCTCCTCGGTTTGCTTGCACCTTGCTGAGAGACCTATCTAGTCTCTCCTAGGAACCTAGTCTCCTCTAGGTCCTGATTGGCAACGAAGTCCAATCTTAGCCCTGTTCTAAGAGCTCTCCCTTTGTGCTTCACCTTGGAGGTTAGACAACATTTCACAAGTTCAAATTCTTGCTCACTTTCATTCTTCACTTAGAGAATTCCCAGTGCCATCTTCACTTTAAACTCATTCTTCCTTGTTCTTCCTTGCAAGGGTGTCTATGCTTGTCAGGACCTTCAAAACATTGCCAATTGGAACCATTTCAGTAGGTTTTTGAGCCTTGTTCTGGTCGGTTTCAAGATTGCATTAATGGAAGACCTCAATTTAG
This sequence comes from Sequoiadendron giganteum, assembly GCA_007115665.2. Taxonomy (NCBI): domain Eukaryota; kingdom Viridiplantae; phylum Streptophyta; class Pinopsida; order Cupressales; family Cupressaceae; genus Sequoiadendron; species Sequoiadendron giganteum. The sequence goes on along the minus strand of VCHN02000014.1, from coordinate 61,559 downwards.
GCCTAATTCTAGTAATCTTTACCAGTACTTTTTTGCTATTGTTTATAAAATTCTTCCAAAGACCTTTCTAACCTCAAGACATATTCCAGTACCCTTTTAAGAGTTTTAAATCGCCCAATGATTCTTTTGGCCTGATAGTGTCCATACAGGGGATTCCTATAACCTAGGGTATGTAGGGTTTGTAGGCCTAATTCCTAGGAATTCACTGTTTTCCTACTCAAACATTACTCTAATGACTTCATGAGATCTCTAACCTCCTGTCACAGCAAGACCTGTCCCTAACCCATTTGGAACCGTACTGAAACTGTACTATATAGTATTTCCCTGCAAGTAACCTTAATACTTCTCTTCTAGCTCTCTAACCGGGCTCCACCTGCTCGCCTAGAGATCAGTTGCTAAGAGAAGCTCCTCCAATCTCTGTCATGCTTCCTAACACTAACTACTATACACACTACTGACTCCCCTACTATTACACCCTTCCTTAGGTGTTTCACAATGTTAGAGATCATGGGGGAGCCATGAGAGCACAGACTGGTCAGGACAGGACCAGCAGGAGCTCTACCACAAAAATGACTCAACTAACACTAAATCTAACCTAAACTAGCTTGATTAACAAATGGAAAAGACTTACAACTATGCTATCAACACAAAACTAACATGAACTCAATGCATTCAATCCCTCAAGTGGCACACTCACTCAAGATTGCTCGGTATATCACAAAAACACAAAATTTTCAGTATTTTTTTTCTCATTCATAAAATTTTCATTACAAAACTACTATCCCATGAACATGACTCTAACACTAAATCAAAACATCCAATTCACTTAGTATCACTGCCACTCAATAACACTCGGAGTTCACATAAAAACAGAAATTGCAAAGCTATCTTCTATTCCAAAAACTTGATTACAATCTCCCTCTTTCTTGAATTCGAGTCTGCTTCATATTAGATGTCATTCACCATGTTTGTAGGGTATGTTGGTCGATCCCCCACTCCTATCCTTTAGGGGATCCTATGTAATCGAGTTGTATGCAATATTTGCCATAATGGCAACTATTGTCATGACAATTTTGTAACAACATTTGGCAAGTACTCTATCATTATGCCACCTTCCTAACTTTTAGGACCTCTATCTCCTATATTTCGAGTAACCAACACCATTAAAGGCCTCATGGCATCTTTCTAACATCATTCATGTGTTTAGAACACATTTAAGACTCAAATCCCAACTTAAGCTACTAAGGCTAAGCAATGTAAAAACTATTAACAATGACTAACTTTGGTGACCTTAGTCCTAATGACTAACTCACCTAGCCACAACAATGTGTTAGAGTAATTGGGTATTTACTTTATTAATTAAACAATATTTGTTTAATTACGTAAAGTTCCCTTTTACCTCTTTTCACTTAAGCTAACATTAGGTGCATAATAATTAATTACTTTATTAATTATTATTGTGCAAGCTTAAGATTTTCCTTTTTAGGGTTTTCATCTATATGTAGTTGAAAACTATTTTTTGTATCATTAATTCATTTTACATTTTTAGGTGAATACATTGCTCCACATTCTTGAGCATTTCTTTTGTTGCTTCTCTTTGCTTCTCCTTGTAACAGGTTATTTGCTTACAAAAATCTTTTGGGTTTCTGTGGTGTTGTATCTTCTCAACTCCAACATGGTATCAGAGCTTCAGATCTGTAGCTGTTTGTTCTTGTTTTGAAGATTTTTGGAGCTACAAGGGTTTGTTGCAAGTCATTTTTTATTGGATCCGTCATCATTTTTGCTTCAAAAATTCAGCTTTCACTCATTCGCAGGAAAAACGATTTCTGGGTTTTGTAGCCAATGTCGAAATCTGAACTAGGTATCTTTTAGATTTTGCATATCTTGCACAAATCTAGAAAAAATCACTGTTGAAAAAATGGCGCACGTCATTTTTTTTTGGCTGAAAGTAAAAAAAAATCATTTTCTCGTATTCTGCTTGTTGGATCAAGAAACGGTTTTTGGGTTTTGTTTCTAGCATCAAAATATTTATGGGTTTTTATTTTTGTCTACAAACAATGAGTAGATTTTTTAGAAATCAAATTAGAAATAAATGTTTTTTGCCAGAAAATTCGTTTCCTATAAGTTAAATTCAATTTTTGAAAAATTCATAACTTTTGGCCACGGTGTCCGTTTTGCGCAAACGAATAGACGTTGGAAAGGTGTTACAGTGCTCTTTTCAGATCTACAGAATATTTACCAAGTATTTTTTATTCAGCTTTGTGTGTTTTTACACTTTGCTCAATTACTTGGTCATTCTGACTCCTTCATGGGTTTTATTTGTGTGGAATGGGTTATATTAATTTGATCTAAATGTTGTAAGGTTAGATTTCTCAATTTTTTTTCATTTGAAGAGTTATCATGGGTTTTTCTACTCACCCTTCAGTTGTAATTCTGGAACGGGGTAATTATGAGTCATGGGCAATGGGTATACTTACACATTGTAGGTGGCTTAATATTTTGCCTTATTTATATGATCTCATACCTGAACCAACAACTTTAGAGGGAAAATTAGCATGGGATATCATTAGAAATCACATAGTAGGACTTATATTGTCTAGTGTTGATCATGACACTGTGTTGGCTATATCGGACATTGATTGTCCTCACCCACTTTGCACACGTCTTTAGGAGATCTATGGAGACCCAATTCTCTCTCCATTCCTAGAGGATCCTACTTCAGATTATCTCTTACCCATTGCTTGGAGAGAAAATACACCATTTGATCATGATACTTTAGAGGAGCTTGAGTATTTAGACACCCTTACATGTTCCGATGGATCAGAGGTTTGTCTCACAGTTCCTACTCTTTAGACTGAGACTTCATCAGCATCTCTTGTTGTTCTTGATTCAGTGCAGCAGGGAACCATACATCTTCCAAACATAGCTACTTTGGACTCTTATGTTGCAGATATTTTTCTTGTTTGTTGAGTCCTATATTGCAGATTTGAAGGATTATTTTGAGGACATTCATCTCCTCTACCTTGACAGTCAGGTTATCACTGTTCACCCACCATTATTCGTGCATTCAGAGGTTGCATTTCAGTATTCTCCACATCAATTTGGATTTGGCATTATTTGTTTCAGTTCAGACAGTGAGACTCTTCAGCATCCTATCATGACACACATCTTGAGACAGATTGGTTCATCATTCTTCACAGGGTTTCTTTGATACAGGTCCATGGATCCGTTTCTTCCCAAGGGGAGGAATATCATTTGCCACTTCAGGATCTCCTTTTGGATTCTACATCAGGCATCTACCATTGTGACAGGAGTTTTTTCATTGTGGGGGGGTCTTCTTCTCTCTTTCTATCTCTCCTATGGAGACCATTGTACATGTACTTATATGATAGAATTTGTCTATGGGGGGTATCATGTTATCCACCTCCTATCCTTCCTTCATTAGTGCATTGCATTCCTTCCTTACATTCTATTTTGGGGAGGAGTTTTGTTCCCACTGGGTTTTCTCCTTTACCCCATTTCATTTAGTTTGCATTGATTTTTTACATGGGTACCTGATCTATCCTTGTTGCCAGGACCCATTGCTTTTGCTTTCAGTAGCTTATTCTAGGTTTTAGTTTTTCCATATGTCTATCTTAAGGGGGGTTGTTAGAATAATTGGGTATTTACTTTATTAATTAAACAATATTTGTTTAATTATGTAAAGTTCTCTTTTACCTCTTTTTACTTAAGCTAACATTAGGTGCATAATAATTAATTACTTTATTAATTATTATTGTGTAAGCTTAGGGTTTTCTTTTTTAGGGTTTTCATCTATATGTAGTTGAAAACTATATTTTATATCATTAATTCATTTTACATTTTCAGGTGAATACATTGCTCCACATTCTTGAGCATTTCTTTTGTTGCTTCTTTTTGCTTCTCCTTGTAACAGGTTATTTGCTTGCAAAGATCTTTTGGGCTTCTGTGGTGTTGTATCTTCTCAACTCCAACACAATGACCTTCTAAGTTCCAAAACAAACATACAATTACTCTGACTTGGCTAATGTCAGATACAAGCCCAAAATATCCTAACTATGGAGGTTAGCCTAGGTGTGCTCCTGCACCAGAGATTAATTAGAATACTTTTTACATTTGATTTTTATGTATATTGTACTTATAAATTAAGGTCGTATACCGTGGTAATTAACTAATTATACGTTGTTTTTGAATTTCATTTTTTTTTTATACAATTGGTCAAGAGTGGGATGCACTACATTTGTACGTCACAAACAATCTTGATTGGATGACGATATGGATTGAACAATGTCAACAATCTGGTCGCGCATTAACATGGGAAGGTGTGGCTTCATTGGTTAAAGAAGCTCATCGTAATGGAAATTCCAATGTTACAGCAAGGGAAATTGATTTAGCATATGGTTTAAGAGATAAATAGGTATGTATAAATATATTAATCACCCATATTATTTAATTATTTTCAATTATATTGATGTATATATATGTTGAGATTTTTTTCTTTGCATACATTCGGCCAAGAATAAATATGTTTATCAACTGACCATATTGCAATAAGTTTTGCATGTTTGACATATTGTAGGTGAAACACCACAAGGCTATGGTGCAATGGTCATAAATTTTGAATCAAAAAGTTGGATGACATAAAGAAAAATTGTAATTATGGGATAATTGCAGTCTTCCAAGTGACTAATGTTTCATCTAGAAGCGACATACATCCAGAAGTCTCAGAAAATCAATACTATGAGATTTTGGATGATATACTTGAGTGTGACTTTAAGTCCTTGAAATTAGTTTTGTTTGTCATCCTATGGTACAGGCTACGATTGAATGAAAATGATCTCGAGAGAACTGTTATTGAACATGATAATGGATTTACCATGGTTAATACAGGTATTTTGAGCAAGCTGGAAATGAGCCCTATGTTCTTCCAAGCCAATGTGAGTAGGTATTTTACTCAAAGGTTCTAGGTAAAGCGATTTGGTCATATGTTGTTAGACATGATCCAAGAGGAAGGTCGGTAAAGTATAATGTGGTGGAAGAAGAAGATACTGAAGAAATAGAAGATGATGTAGATGATGATCAGGATCAACAGTTAGTTGATGATGTGCCTGACGAAGATGTCGAAGAGGAGGAACTAGATCATGATGATGTAGGAGTTAATGTTCATGAAGATGATATCCATGTGGATGATGACATTATCGAAACTGATATCAATGACGATGATGATGATATGACCAATCCTTACAATGTTGAATCTAGATCGGATGATACAGACAAAGAGTTGGATGAAGAAGAAGATCAATGACATTAATTTGTATTGTCTATTTGATATTAATTTCTTGAAAGAATTATATTTGACTTATGTGGTTACATAATTAATTTATGATGTTTTTAATTTTAATTATATTTGAATTATATTAGAATATGTTCAGTTAATAGATGTAAAAAATAAAATGGATAAACCAAAAGATGAAAGCGTGAGACCACTGCCTTGTTGGGTGTATGGAGTCTAATGAAGATCTATAAAAGTGTAATCTATGATGGAAATAATTCAAAGTGTTTGGCACACAGATGTAGTTTATAACTTGTATAAATGTTCAAGTAAATGACTGACAAACTCTACTTGAGATAGAATGACAATCCTAGTTATGTGATTCTTCTTATTGATACAATTAATACTCTTTAGTTACTGTGATTGACTAGGAGGGTTTAATCTTTACTTGAAAGAACCAAATAATCACATCACACAAATACAACAAATGTGTATCGGTAAACTGAATATATATATATATGCTTGATATATCAATTTAAACAACAGAAAAGCATCAATAGTATCAACTACTTCGAGCATGAGATGATTACAATGACATTTCACCACATAAGATAGTCATTTAATTTGCAATTTGGCAGCAAGCTCTAAGCTAAGACAAACAGACACAGAACCTTACAAACACATACGATTTAGGCCAGTGCCATATACTATTGGGGAGTCGAATTAATTCACAAATATTTAGATTTCCATAACAGGTTCAAACACATAACATATAAGATCTCTGACAATATTGCATTACAACAGTGTCAATTTCTATCCTAACTCAATACTTCTTATCAAATCCCTTTACAAACATATCCATCTATGACTCCATCCAAGCATTTTAATTTACTCTTTGTATTAAAGCAAAAATGGAAATCATACACACCATGATAACAGTGAGATGAATGCCATAACCCTTGATTATATTATTCAAAATTGTGATATGTTTATACAAAGGAGAGCCATGAGCTCTAAATATATCATTATAACTGAAATGCTAGTACTGTCATGAAACATCAAACCTTCATGCTGTTGGAACTATCAAATTTTGACAAATTCATTATTTCTTCATGATTATTAGTCTCCGAAAAAAGATTCATAATGCAGACAAAAATATCCTCACATAGCATATTTTACCAAAATTCGATTTAAAATTGTGCCATAACGCCCCATAAATTTCATCTGACATTAAAATCTTTACATATGAAAATATTCGCATAAGTTGATGTAGGTCTCATCAATGATAATATACATATCCTAAATGTATCGGAAAGACATAGCAAGGGTCACACCGATCAAGTTATACACAGAGAGAATGCAGGTTTCTATATCTTATCGGCAAGACAAAAAGTATCGGCGAGACAATGTAAGGTCACATCGAGCTAAATTACCTTTTGCCGATTGGAGTAATGTAAAGTCTATCGGAGAGACTTTGGTCATCGGAGAGAGATTTTAAAACGCTACCTATAGCGTTATTAGTCTTGCCAATAAAGCAAGGGGAGGACTCACTCGGTGAGACAAACGATGCCAGGGAGAATTCGGAAAGTCTTACCGACCCCTCGGGTTACACCGATAGAACTGAGCATACGAAGATAAAGGGTGTCGAGAAGACAATGCGCATGGTCTCGCCGAAGAAAAAGTGTATCGGTGAGACATGTCACCGCAGGGAGATCTAAGAGACATCACAGCGAGTATTATTCTGTCGCCAGAACAAATTGCTTGGTCTCGGTGACATACTCGATAAAGTGAACATCTCGGTGAGACAAAGTACTTTCGGAGTAAGGCAATGAAGCATTGGCCCGATTCATTAAGTCTGAGCGATAGTTGTTTCGGTGAAAGTCATGGTGATATAAAAGCAAAAGGAAAGAAACTATCGGGGAGACTTGTGATGTCGAGGAAACTGCAAGACGTCTTGGCAGGTGGGTGATCGTTGAACCCTGATGTGACAATGAGAATTTCGAAAAAAAAAAACTTGCAGTATTCATGTCTCGATCAGTAAAAGACATTAATGGTGCCACAAAGCGTAGGAGATTTTGCATATCAGGGTATGATCAATTGAAATCATTGTCTCACAGAATTCAAAGTGTTGGAGAGAAAGGGAACCAGAAGAGCAATTAAGGCATTCACCTGGCTTGAGTTTGGAAGAAGTTACAGTAAGTTTCTCGTCCTCTCAGAATTCGTAAAAATTTGAATTATGGAAGGCACTGGTTCAGGAAAACTAAAGGGAAGAAAACCCGGGGAGGGAAGCCAATCAAAAGCAAAAAAGCAAAAGACTGAGTTGCAACCAGAAAGTACTGAAGGAAGCTAAATCAAGACCTCATAGACCAGTTACCTGGTTCTGAACCTAAAGCTAGGCATTCTGCATAGCTCAAAGTGGAATTTGACAAATTGGATGACAAATACAAATTTATAGGTGATGTTTGGACTCCGATTAGAGGCTATGAGTTATTCAATTTCCATTACCATAGGAGAAATCTCTTTGAGCTAGTATGCAATCCATGGAGGCTCAATTTAGGGAAATTAGTGTGCCCTAATGTTTTTTTTAACGTCGAACTGGTAAAATTGTTGGCCAGACACTATGATTCAAAAAAGAAAGCTATTTGTGATTTGTCAGGGAAGCCATTGATACATGTATCTGAGAATGCAATTGTTGAGGTTTTCAGAATGGAGGGAATATGCAGTGACAAAGTAGTGAGTGAAGAGCTCGATAGTGAGTTCAGAAGGATGGACACCATTTATAAAGGGTGGAGGTTACCTCTGCACAGAATTAGGTGTCATGGCAAACCTACTCCAATGGAAGATAGTGAGGGGCCACCCTTTCATGTAGACCTCTTCGAACCTTACCTAAAATATACTTACTACTCAGTGGGACAGGTATTAGGGATGGAGGTACCTGAGCATATGGCGGTTGTGCCCATGGTGATTTTTGCAGACATTTAGTACCACAATTCTAGATCATTTGACTATGTTGCACATGTTTTTAAGGAGTTGGATGCAGGCTTGATGGCGATAAAGAGTGGTGCTTCTGTTCTCCATCTCGGAAATTACTCACTGCTAATGCACTTAGTGTTGTATTTTGGACAAGAGTTAGGTTTATGGCCCCAGGAGCTAAGGATTTCACAATACGACAAGGAAGGTAGGCCATTGCCTGTTCAATTATGGACTGCTATTTGGGACAGCAGGTTTGCCAATTCAAATTTCTTGCATTTTGAAGAATTCTTTGTGAAACCCTTGTATAGATTTTTTAGCCATCCTTGTGATTATTCTTTATCTGAACAAGTAAAAAGGTTTCTTAGGCCTAGAGATTACAATGGACCAATTAACCACAACTGGGGGGATTGGTATTGCTTAGAGAATGCCACAATTATTAGGGTTTGTGGCTTTGAGGATACACCTTTCATTCTGCCCAGAATTGTCCCGGATAGAATTGCATACCTTGAAATTGTTAGGAAAATGGATTACTCCAATGTTATGAACTTAAGTTCATATGGGAAATAGGCTTTTGTGCCTAGTACATTGTGTTTTAGTGATTTCACTGTATTAGCCAAGGAAGGTTATGATCTGATTCTAGACAAATTATTGCACTACAACATGAGCAGAGCACCAATGAGAAAGAACTTTGATCCAGAAGTGTATATCCACTCTGCCAGACAAAAAGTAAATCTCAGAGGGTACCATCATGTGCCCTTTAAATCTGATGACATAATCAGAAACCTGGAGGCGGAGGAAGCTGAAATTGTGATTGAAAAACATAATCAGGAGTTGGTGGATGCTGAGTTGTTATCCTCCATTAAGGGGATTTTAGAAATAGACAAGCCACAAAGCTCATCTGGGAAAGTTTCAAGAATGAAGACTCAGGAGTATGCCTATGTTGCCAGAGAAACAAACATTGAGGAAACCATGGATGTAGATACAATACATGAAGACTATAGGTCTTTCATATCAGATGATGAATTTATAAAGACCTCGGAGTTTAAGACATTTTTATATAAGCAAAAAGGGAAAGAGATAAGGGGACAGGTTGATAATGTCACTCCAGGGAATGAGGATCAACTGTTAAAAAGCTTAAAGGATGAAGTGGACAAAGAGATGATTGACATGACCCCTGAAAAGGGGAGGGAGCTGCTTGAAAAGGCAGGTGTTATGATTTTTCCAGGTTTGGATATGAATTCTGCATTAGTTTTTGATAGTTTCTTAGAAGATAACAATGCTACCCACAAGCTCAGTATAGAGAAGGTGACGGAGGTATACACAAGATCAAGATACAATCCTGATGATGAAACATTGATTATGTGGGCTTTGTATCCTCCTCACAAGAAATCAATTGTTATTGATACTGAAAAGGCATTCGAACATGTCATGACCCTGAAGGCTGGGGAGGTTGATCCTGTAGCAACTGCTGATATTGGGATAAATATAGCCAAGTTGAATAAAGCCCAAATCCAAGCATTGATAAGGGAAAGGGAGATGTACAAAACCAATAATGAGAGGATGTTGAGAGAGAATGAATGCTTGAAAGACTTGGTAGGTGGTGTAATAGAACCAACAAAGATGCTCACTCAAGGTGAGAGTTCACAGAAAAAATACCATTGGGATGGGTCAACTACATACTCTCAAGGGAGAATGGATGCATTTGTTGCAATAATAAAAAGAAGGAAGGTTGTTTTAACCACTTGGTTAAATAAACTCTGGGGAAAACATTCACAGTATGTAGATGCAATAAAGGAACATAGGAGAGTGGATAGCAGAATTCAGGAAAGAATTGAGGAATTGGAGGAGGACACTACTAGTAATGAAGAGATTGAAAAATATGCCAATTGTATTATGGATAGGCAAAGGGATTTCTATGTGGAGTTACAAGGGGATATGCAGGAATTGACAGAGGCTGCCGAAGATAGATTCACCAAGTTATGTGATGATGAAGGGAAAATGAAGGAAGCGACTACATGGAAAAGTGAGTGTGAAACAATACTCCAAGGGATGCTGGAGACAGCCACTGCGAAAGATGTGATATTGGATGTAGCATGTGAGCAAAATGAGCAAATGATAATGATGGAGATTGTGATCCGTGATGCGTTGGGAGATTTCGACACTCATGAGCACTAGGATTATACAGAGCATATGTCTGTAGTCCATTTGTGGCTCAAGAGAAATTAGTTAATAGTGGATTTCTTAAACCTTTTATGCTTTAAACCTTTTTGAAAAGGCACATCCTTTTGCAAACTAATGTATAAGTATTCGTTGTTGGATAAATTTAAGGGGTAGAAGATAGAATTAGAATAGGATAGACTGTTGTAAGCATTAAATTTTTAGAAATGATGACATTCAAGGAGACTATGTTGCATGTATGAACTTTGAAGGAGATAATGAAAGACTGTTGATTTAGTGGCTTCATTCTGGTATCAATTGTTTGTTGGATTCTTGCGATTATTTGATTGTCTCCAATCTGATGTTTCTTGGTTGTTTAAATTGAAGTATCAAGTATATATTCTATTTATCAGTACACATTTGTTGTTTTTGTGTGATTTGGTTTATTGAATTCTTTAAAGAAGAATTAAAATTCCTTTCAATAAATTACAGTAATCTGAGAATGCCATTTGGATCATTAAGAATCAGATTATTAGATTTGATATTCTGCCTCAACTAGGGTTTATCATTTACACTCTTGCATGTTTATAGTTATATGCCAAACAATTAGAGGACCTGCTAGATAGAAACCATTCATTAAAGGCTTTCATTTGACTCTGTTTTACCCAATAAGGCACTAGTCTCCCTTATTTACATTACATTAGTTTTATTCATTTCATTTAACATCTCTTAATTGAACATATTAATTCATACCTTGATATTGCATATACAATTTATACCAAAGTAGGATCATATCTTTCCACTGTTAAATTGCCATTTGTGGATAGTTAGATCAAGTAGGAAACATAAATTGAACATATTAATTTAGTATAAGAGTCAACCAATCATAAGGAAAACATAATATGAAGATGAATTTTCTCAAATCTTGTGGTTGTAGATGCCCTTTTGAAATCTATGCAAAATGTGGGAGGATAGACAAAGCTCATGAACTATTTGACACAATGCCTCAAATAATTGTAATCTCATGGAATACACTCTAATTAGAAAAGTCTCATCATTGCCCTCATAACAATCTATCAATTTGTTTTAGTGTCTATTGTGTTATACCCAATTTGGGACATGAGGTATAACAAAATAGACACTAAAATAAATTGAGAGATTACAATTCTTTGAGACATTTTGTCAAATAGTTCACAAGCTTTTTCTATCCTTCCACATTCTGTATAAATTTTAAAAGGGCATCTACAACCACAACATTTGAAAAAAATCATCTTCATATTATGCTTTGATGGATGTCTATACCTTGTTCCAAATCTCCCATATTAAGGAAACCAATAAGGATTTTGGTGAAGGTTGTGTTGGTGTTTAAAATACAATCCATGTAGAGGTTGCATATATCTAAGAGGTAGCCAACCCCTATCAAGGACAACTACAACCACTAATGGCCAACTAACGAGAGTCAGTAAAGGACTGACTTCTCCTACACTTTTGGCTCTGTAGGACCAAGGTGGGTAAACCTAAACGTGTTCACATGAATGTCTCATGATTGGTAAGAACACTTCCTATGTACAGATTACAATTCCTACACACTCAAAGGGATAGTGATCATCTCAAGGTTTTGGCAGACCAGAGAATGACTACCAGTACCAAAGAGCAACGGAACTGACCCACTTATTTGTTACAATACCTCCCTGAGGAGGACAAGGTTGTATTCAAGTGTTTTGTGTTCAGTATTTGGATATCCTTGCTTAGAACCTACAGTCTTGAACTAATAAAATGACACAAACATTATCCAGTGCTTCATGCATCCATAGGGCAACGGAGTCATACAGAACAAAATCCTGATACGATGAACCCATCTCATATAGCATTACTATCATGAGATATTTTAGCATATTAAGATAGTACTTCTTCAAGCATCCTGAGTATATACAACCATGAACATGTAACTTATTTTTCAAGCATTTGATTAACTCTTTGAGTTAAAGCAAGAAAATGAATCACATTTTCAATTAACTATTGAAACTGAACAGATGAATCTTTGATAAAGCTATTCATAATCCATGGCACACACCCAGGAGAGTAAACCATCTTAATTTTATAGATTTCTTTTGATATAAGTAATTAAAAAAGCATATCACACTAATCTATATATAAACCTAACCCCAGGATGACTTCCTGAAACAAAATGTTCATAACACTTTAACAATAAAGAGGACTGTATAACTTCCAAGCGTCGGATTGCAAAAAAATTCTAACCCTTCACAATGAGCCATGAAATCTCCTTTATAGAATAGGAGAGCAACAAGCATTAGGCTACATTGTGACACCAAATTGAATTTCAGCACCAAAATGAAATTCAAATTTACATTCCTTGTCATAATGATACCGTGCATGAATAATGGAATCAAAATGGTTATGAAATAACCAGTCGAAAAGCAAAATTTTGTGCAAAGCACGCGCACATCCATATCCACATCCACATCCACTTGATAGAACAATAAGAGAAGAGAAGACACGTCCAACAGACCCACTGCCAGTAATCATGAAGAAGCAACACGGCCCTGGTACAAGCAACCGCTCCGAGTTCAAGCCTGCGATAGCGATGGCACCACCTCCTCTTTACCAACCTTGTGAGCACATTCCCGAACAACTGGAACTGGTGCTAATGCAGACACTGGCTCAATTGCCAAAACCTCCTCATCCACTCGCATAAGATCGGCTAGGGAAGCCAAATAGTATCGATAATCAGAATCAATCTTAGATTCATCAGAATCCAAGATGATTATCGAGGATGAACAATGTATTGGCCTCTTCCCAGTGTTCCTAATAATAGCCTTGAGAGACATGGGAGAATCGGATTTCTTCATGACTGGTGAAGCCAGCCTCACACTCCTTCGCTTGACTGATTTACTCATGATAGAAACAAAGCGCAGCCACAAACAGAAGAAAAACCTTACAGCACTTAGACACAAGAGAATGCAATGCTGATTACATACAATTCAGTTAGCATTTATAGAGCAAGCCAGTATGCAGGGTATAATTACTTGAAGGCGATTCAGGCACTTGCACAGTTAATGATCTGGATAACTATGAATACCCTTAGTAGGATGGCACTATTCCCACCTAGGAGGAAATCAGGTGGAGATCCTTGGGAGAAAAGAAACCTGTATCATTAATGACACGAGCAACAGCCAAGTAATACATGCCACGCGGGCAACTCACACACTTCTTCCCTATAAATGAACCACCGATTCAGGAGGCACTTTAACAAACGGAGGGTGGAGATCAAGTCAATGGATGTTGACAATCCACGTCGGCAGAAGAATAGACCTAGACCACACAATGGGTCCCATATAATCCCACTGGCACAAAAAGAAAAGCCACGTGCCACTCCCTTGTGAACCTCGCAACACTCTCCCGAATATTTACTCTGCCCGTATGAGGTGTGCGAGAGATCATGATTACCCCGTTATTAATGGCTATTACCGATGAAAAGATGGCCCCCTGTCATAACGAACACCTCGGGAAGAAAACCCATTCATCCATTCACACCACGTGGCCATATCTCGCAAACCTCGCACTACTTTGATGACGCCAGCAAAAAAACCTACGAGGTCTGCGAGAAGCGATCAAGATCGAATTCTGTGATAGGATGGCTCATCTGCCTTCAGATGGAACATTTAAGTGGGGATGGCTATTACCGGTGAAAAGATGGCCCCCTGTCATATCGAACACCTCGGGAAGAAAACCCATTCATCCATTCACGCCACGTGGCCATATCTCGCGAACCTCACACTACTTTGATGACGCTAGCAGACAAACCTGCAAGGTCTGCGAGAAGCGGTCAAGATCGAATTTTGTGATCGGATGGCTCATCAGCCCTCAGATGGAACATTTAAGTGGGGCCCACATTGAAATTTTTGGTGGTGTAATACCTAGGCCATTACACCAAAAAGATCGGCAAATCAGGTGAAATAGGGCCGGTTAAGCACGACCCGAGAGGGATGAAACCTCACTTAAGTGACCAGTCCACCGTGGCAACAGGTCACCGTTAAAACATAACAAGAGGGTTTTGACCGATCCATACTGAAGTTTACCCTGAGTAATTTAGAAACCCTCTAACCCCAGCTTCAATTTACTGAAGTTCCATTAGGTTGTGGAATTTTTCTTTGCATCTACCAATTGCATTTGTTTGAAAGTTTCTAAAACCTTTTCAACAAATCCATTATGTGTATATTCTAAATTCATTATAGTCCTTATAGTCCTAGTCCACATCACTTTGTTTTTTGAAGAAACTAATACCATATATTTCTTATTTATGTTCTAAATTGGATACATGTTTATAAGTTTGATATTACAATTAATAATATTAATTTTGGCAAGACATTAAAAGATTTTATTGATTTTAAAAATATATGCATCCCAATGTAAAAATGCCAACAATGGAAGCAATGATTGTAACACATAATTTTTGATGTAGTATCCAATTCAAAGGATGATGTTACAATTTAGGGTTATGATTGGGTATTTAATTAGGGTTAGGATTTAGTGTTCGGGTTAGTGTTAGGTTTAGAGTTAGGGTTAGGGTTAGGAAAATAATGTTAGGATTAGGGTTAGATTAGGGTTTATGTTTTATGGTTAGGGTTAGATTTAGAGTTTTGGTTATGGTTGGGATTAGATATGAAATTAGGGTTAGGGTTTAGTATTACAATTAGGGATTATAGTATTAGGGTTATTGTAATTATGATTAAGGGTTGTTTTTATATTTGGCTTAGAGTTGGGGTTAGGATTAGGGCCAGGGATAGGGCTAGGGTTAAGTTTAGGGATAGGTTTAGGGTTATTAGAGTGAATGCAACTAATTAATAAAATAAATAATATTTAGGGTTAGGTAATTAGGGTTAGGGTTGGGGTTAGAGTTTTGGTTGTGGTTAGGGTTATAAAGATAGGATAAAGGTGAGGGTTAGGGTCAAGGTTAAGGTTTCGAGAGAAAGGGTTAGGTTATGATTTGGATTACCCTAAACTCTAACCATAACCATAAACCTAATCCCAAACCTAACCCTAAAGAAAACACATAACCTAACCTAATTATATGTTTGAGGCTAGGCTCAAACACTATATAACCTAACCCTATATAACCTAACACATAACCTAGCACTAGAAAAAATTATTCTCCCAAACAGTCTCCTCTACTTCTATTCATGCCTACTAGAGTTGCAACATTCAACATTGGTGCTTCAACCATTCATTCAAAGCTAAGAATTTGAAAGCAGCGTTCATTTGTAATATAATTAATCATTTAATAATATTATAATTATTATTAATCTAATACAATATTAATATTATTAATAATATACCAATAATATTAATAATCTATATATAGATTATATATAATCTTAATATATCAAATATATCATTATAATTCATATAATGTAATATAATATTGTTATATAATATATTAATATTATAACATTACTATTAATCAAAGTGCTTTAATATTTATGTCGAGTTTTAGTACATTATATGAAATGTTACTAAAGTGGCTCCGAGATGCACGTGCTCAAAATCGACGGTGATGTTATAATCTTGATGAAAAGTTGCTTGATAGTTATGTTCAGTACTGGTGACTTCTCAAACACAAAAAGATGTGATTTTGGCCCTATTAGGAGAACATTTAAAAGTTGATTCTAGAGCTGAGAAAAATTATCATATTAAATTATGAAGCCCCTTTCTTTGGCAAGGAGATTCCATGTGTGTTCAAAAATTCTTGTTGCACACATTTTCATTACTCATGTTGCTAGGAACCTTGCAAATCCTCATATTTGAAGATTGAAAAAATCCAAAGGTATATTTTATGGCCTCCCTTTAACCAAGGAAAATGGTTTCACAAAGTATCCTAGGAGTTTTATTATTTCCCTCATGACTATAATAGGCTTGGCTTACTTTATATTCACTACTCTAAATGGCGCCATAATAGGCTTTGCTTGCTTTATATTCACTACTCTAAATGGCGCCATAATTTTTTAAAATTTAATTAACATACTCTAAAACCTAACTAAAGTAGGTTGTGGCTCGTCAAATTGGACAAGTGAAAGGTCAATACCAGTGCTGAGGAAGACTTTGGAGGAGTGAAAACAAGGTCAATACCAGCGCTGACGAAGAGTTTGGAGCAAAAACAAGGTCAATACCAACGCCGAGGACCAGGTTGAGGGCACTCAGGGAAAATCGATGACCAAGGGACAATGAGTACTGTAAGTTTGGCACCCCCATTCTCTTTAACCTGCAAATTTCAAGCCTAGTTTCCAAAGATCTTCTCATACATTGGCCCCCCCATTCTCGTAAAATGGTATAAGATAAGACAGAAAAAATAAAATAGCTTTGTCTTTCACATTTTTATAGTGATTACTAGAGGCACATAGACCAATTCTTCATAATAGATGAATTTGATCATACTTTTCCAATGATGCAACAGTTCAACTTTGGGGTTCATCATTTAGGCAATGACGGATCCCTACTCTTTCCATATGCTCTTTCCTTTCTATTTCTTCAAATGTATAGTTTATGTCTTATATTGTATTGAAATAGTTATTCCCACAACTTGTGTGGGACACCATACATTTGTAATTATCAATAAAAGACATTTGTGAAAATTTTGTGCAATCTTTCTCTTGTATACATTTACATAATGAACTGCAATTCATTTGATAATACTTTTGTGTATATGAATGGAACTTAGTAGAATTGAATGTGTACCTTTATCTTTATTTTTGCAAAAAATATCCCAACTTTACTTGATTGAGTTAGAAGCTAAATTAGGTAAAAAAATTGGTGACATCTTCTATATGTTTGCCTGCTAAACATCCTCACCAGTTGCCTAAACTTGTCCATTGGGCATGGTGTCAACTCTTGGAACTTGACAAGACTTGAGAAATAGTCTTGCATAATGTTGTAACTCATCCAAAATAGTGCATAATGTTGGCATTTTTTACAACCCAAGTAGAACCTGCAGAAGCTTCTATGAGCTTGCCATACTCAATTTTAAAAGTCCTGAAGGCACTGTGCAAACTTAACGAGACAAATGCAACAAAACTGTTATCTCTTCTACACTTCAGACTCTGTAAGATCCAGGAGGGTATCCCTAAAATATATTGTCATTCATGGTGAGAATGATTTGCTCATACGTGGATAAACAATAGATAAATTCAATTCTAAGTTTAAACAAGATAATCCTTCAAGAAATTGGCTATTTCTCAAGAGAATTCAGCTCTTATTTAACAAGGAATTGAAATAACACCTAAGTGTGTTTTTATGAAATATTCGAGTGAAATTGCCTGAAGCTATAACAAAAAATACAAGAACAATAAGCAGTCAGAGTACCAGTGCCATATCCTAAAGCACAGAGTCAAACTGGAAACTGAACTATAGGGTAACTTTCATCTAGAGCATCTATGATCTGTATGTAAGGCATTACCATCCATTCATCAATACATGAATCTATTACTCTTTAGCAAATCCTATGTGCTAATTTGCATGAACTTATTGAACAATTGAAGCATTTAACAGGTCCATTGAACCAGAGCTTAGTCAAACATAATCCACAGGAAATGACAAATGAAATTTAATGAACATCATCTTTGATAGACTTTTCATTGAAAATTCATGCAAATTATTACAATAGGAGAGAAAATAGACTCAAAACAATCACAAGATTTGCTTAAGTATGCTCCAAAACACCATGATTTACTAAGTTCCCAAACAAACTCAAAGGTTCAAAAAATTGGACATATTCTTTTCTCTCTCTCTACTTGATTCTTCTCTTACGTATCTTAAGTAATTTCAACAGACCTATTCCTCGACCCAGAATTCCCTTTTATAAAAACAAGGGAGCAAACAAGCTTTAGGCCGGAGGATACACATGTCCATTTTTTACTGGACCGCTAATTCCTAATCAGTTATCTTTACATCATTTGCTTGGTAAGAGAAGAAAAGCTTAAAACAAAATGATGATTAATTTGTTACGGAGGAAAGGAAAGCATGGTTCCAAGTATTGATTCCCTGACACCAAAGCATCTTTTAACCGCTCCATGTGCTGATTTTATTTGCACAATTTGTACTTGAATCCGGGAAGAGAATGCATGTCAAAATATAATACCATAGGCCAGACTTGTATTTTACATGACCAAATTGCAGCTCTCATCCCCATTATTTATAATTCAAGTTCATCAATAAACATCTTTTTCCATGACTCAAAATCTTCCTCCGATAGCCAATTGAAAGCCACCACCCGGTCCACCATTTTTTGATAGGGTACATACTTTATCATTAATGACGTGGCTGTCTTGTCAAAATTCTCCAAGAAACTAATGACAAGTGATCACTTCTCTAAAGTGTTCTCCAACATGCGAATATCAGCATTTTTGCATATCTCATGAGTTTGGGCGGTCATTATATTATTCATTTGCTCCTTCCACTCCTGCAAAGGCTTGACACTATCCTGACTATGCAAAATATGAGGTAGTGGAGTCAAATCTTTTCCATCATAAATATCCTTCAGTGCTTTGATTTTGGACTCCATAGGAGCATCAGACCCCTGGAATTTTTGCTCAACAATAGTCTTAACAAATTGATATGTTTTCATGACTGTAGGATACTTATTCCCATGCTGCTTTGCTCCAACTCCCATAAATTTCAATTTTTTCATTCTAGGGCCCCATCTATTTAGCAAAGGGATAGCCAATTCTCTGTCCCTTGGAAACAATTCAAGTGCTTGCAGCATCAAGGCATAATTCGCATGAACACCATTCAGCTTACTCTGGACCCGTTTATGTAGATGCCTTAACACAATATCAACAATTTTTGAATTATTCCTTCCTGCTGCATCCCGGATTTGATTTACCATCTCCTTATATTCTTCAATCTGCTGGAGTAACTTTTCCCTAGAAGGATCTTCGCTCGAGGTACTAGCCTTCTCAACCGCAATAGGAACTTTTCCCATATTATACGGGACCATAGCCCAAGATTGAACCTGTGCAGGAGGTTGGGGTTGATCAATTGGTGGGTCAGCAATAATTTGGCTAGAGCTAACTTGCTTTTGGGATCTCAAGATTTCCATTTGTTGCCTTAATAAGGCCATTTTTGTTTCCAATTCCACCACCCTTTGCTGACTCTTATTATACTCAATAATAATGTCATTATACTAGTTCCTCAGAGTATCTTGGTTTTTAGTTAAATCCTCCACGGTTGCCCTAGTAAATTTGGCAACATTCACAACCATGTCAATAGCCTCCAAGGCAGGGGTATCAGTAACTCTCTTCACAATCAAATGACCACTAAAATCAAATGTTTCAGTGACAATAGGTTTTTGAGACCCTGTAGATAGTGACCATATTGCCAAAGAATCCCACTCTTCACTGAAAGTTGATCCTTTAAGTGATAATGCCACCTCCTCCTCTGTTGCAAGAAGTGGTTTATTTTCCCTTCTTACTGTATCAAATACTACAGCACCAGCAATATACCATTCAGGGAGTAACAATATCCCACACTTTTGAACCAATGTTTTGCCCTGTTCTAGTGTGATTTCCTTAAACCTCTCCTTCAATTGTACTCTGACCTTTGACTGAATTACTTGCTCTGGAAGCTCTGGGTGCAAACTTCTCTCATGTGCTACTTGCTCAGTATAAGATGAGAGATGATCTCTCCATACAAAATCTTCAAAAGCACGGGTATGGATAAAAGAGTCATCCATCATGAATTCTTTGCAGGCTTCCATTCTCAAATCATCACTATTTGTAATTCCTTTAATCTCATCCTTCCCCAATCTTAGGGTGATGGCTCCTGAGCTCATTGCAATGTCAGTCAGATCTAGTGGCCTTTCTGGATTTATTTCATCCGGAGTTACAATAATATCCTCCTCATCATTACCTTTCTGGCCAACATCCCCCATACTATCAATTCTAGGCCTCTTTGGGGATGATGTGTTAATCTGTTCTGAACTCTTCAGAGGTGAATCCAGATCAATAATACCAGATACTAATTTCCTTAGGACGGATGATGCACCACTCATCATAAATTCCTCTGTCCTATTTCTCTTCCTTCTTGAAAACACTTTTATTTTCCCTTGAGGTTGGTAGATAGGCCTTTCTTCGATTCTTATCTCAGGGTGCTGCTCAGTAACATGTGACTTTCCCTTTCTATCTACAATCCTTTCCTCCTTCAAGACTCCTACTATGCTCTCAAAATTATCAAGAACATAGATTGCCCTGCTGAGCTCATCTTTAGCATCAAGTACAGGATCAAAATCAGGTATTTTCTCCTATTTACTTCTTACCATTTTTGAATAGGCAATGTACATTGCCTTTCTCTCATCCTGTAAGTCCTCATCAAAAATATTCTTAATGATATCTTCAGGATAGTAGAAATTGTGAACAAAGGTTCCAATCCGATGTCTAGCCTTCATTTGGGAGATAAAACCCTCAAGATCATAATTCCTAGGGCGTACAGTATTCAATCTATATGGCTTGAGTAACAAGTGTAAATTTTTCCACCCTCCCTTTATCATAACAAAATCTGCAAAAGCTGTATATTTAGGGAAAAAGGTTCCTTTCTTGTGTTCAGTAGGCAAATGGAAATCTTGAGATGCTCCCAATTGCCTCATAATCTCTACAAAACCAAGTCTGAGAGGAACTTCTTTAGGTAGGACAGACGGGATGGCATTGGTGCCAAAGACCCTGAAGATTGTAGTATTGTGATTGGGGATAATATCACCCCAATTGTGGGTTAGATTCAGCTCAGGCCTCCTCTCCATAGGTCTTAGAAAGTCGTGAATTTCTTTTGGAATCCTGGGTGGATCAACAACTAAAGCCTTCCTTAACTTAGATCCAAAAATATTATGAAAGGTGACATAATCAAACTTATGATCATTTTTGTCTAAGACCCTAGTCCAATATTGGACAGGCATTTCAATATCTCCTTCCATCTTCTTCAACTCCATATCTTTTTCAAATACCTTCTGACCACTATATAAAAACATATGAATCAATAGTGAAAACCATCTGAATTTTACCCAATTCTTTCCCAGCTTCAAAGCTGCTAAGCCAGAATCTATGTTCTCTGCAAGGTAAGTGGCAAAGTCATATACCACATTATAACCAGGGTGTTGGAGGTTGACAGCCATATACATTATCTCTATAGGCACAGTCTTCTTCAGGTCAATCCCCAAAACTTGACATAGTGCACAAATGGTCTTCTTGAAATGAGGGGCGAAGTAGTCTACCAGGAAAGGTTCACGCTCATTCTTGCCAATAACAACCTTTTTCTGATTCTTCGCTCTTCCTGACACAGCCAAATGGGGTATCAAAAGGGATCTCTTTATCAAACCATTAGTGTTTCTGTATTCTTCCCTAAAGACCTCCAATTTGATGGGAATCGTATCCTGGCTCCATTCATGTAAGCCAAAAATCTCTGCAATTTCCTCTTTGGTTACTTTAATCATAGACTTGCCAAGATGTGTTCTGACAATTCGAGTCACAGGATCGTACCTTGCAGCAATATCTTTTAATAAGTCTACATCTTCATAGACATTCGGTACCACCAGCTTACCGAAGTCCAGTCTCCATGGATTACACAAAGGAACAGGCAAATTTCTATTTCCAAATCAATTGGAAAAGAGCTGCCAACCAGTGTACGGCAATTCGGCATCATGGATTGTACACTGTCTGTCCATTAAACCTTCAGGAATCACGGGTCCATAGAACAATATCTTTCCTTCTTGCTTCTTGCTCATAGAAGGTTTCAATAGATCAATAATATCTTGTGAGTAACCCCTAGGCGTAGCCTGGGAACCAACAGTTTGTGCCTTGGATGCCATATATTTTAAATAGACGGGGATTTGAAAAAAGGTTTTCTTAAAGAAAAACAAACAATTACACCCTATTCTCGACTACCATTACAAAAAACTTTTTTATATGCACACAAATCACTAGCAATGACCTATATAAGCTCTAATAGCCAATTCGCTTAACAATTCACCAGGAATCGAAAAGGACACAATCGCCAATTATTCAATAGGCAACGCTAATATATTCTGAAATTACAAAAGAAGGCGTTCGTATCACTTACTATTTATTTTGTAGAGTGTCAACTATCGCGATAATGGAGAACTGAGATAATAGCCTCTTTTCTAAACACCGAGGAATTCTTATAAACCATAATGCAACACTGAAATAGCAATCCACTGGTTATTTAGCATTTAATTATGTAGGCCGAGTCGAACTTGACCATTACTATTCACTTGCGCGAGATAGATCAGCTATAATACAACACCAGTTTGTTTGAAAACACGCCGTTGATCAAAGATACAATTGGCCAGATGAACGGTCCAGATTTGGTCAACAGCAGTTTGAAAATGACACATCCTCCTTCCAGTTAGCAAGCGAGCAAGAATATTTCCCATTAGGTACCACATCAGCATGGAACGAGTCCCACCTCATTCGTTAATCGATAACACCGGTGCCCACACGTCAACACATTGCGTACCTCACAACATTATTGAAACTGAAGTTTTAATTGTGCGAGGTCAGTGAGGGATGGCCCAGATGCATTGGATAGTACACAGCTATCAGCATCATCACCCGTCCATCAGTCAACACTCAAAAAATGGCCCCACCAAGTTACACAACAGGTGGCAGCATCTCGCAAGCCTCGCAGCATTTTCTATGACGCAAGCACAAACCTTGCGAGGTGTGCAATGAACGGTCAAGATCGCAGTTCCTGCATCTGTCGGCTAATACAAATCTGCACATGCGAAATAGTTACCTTAAAGAAAGGGGACCACTAGGCAAATGGGGAAATAACCCACGGGATCAAAAAATAATTCAAAGGCTACGTTGTAAAGGTTAATAGGCCGGAAACCACAGGGACGTATAAGTCAAAATGCAAAACCGAAAGGATAGGTAAAAGGGGTCGATGAAGTGACGGCCAAAAGGGATAAAACATGACTTAAGTGACTGAGTACTGCTGATAGCAAGTCAACGGCCAGAAAGAAAAAACCCCCAAATACCAGACCAGTAGAAAAATAATGAAGATAAAACCACCCCAAAGGGAAGGAAAACAAAAGCTCCACCACATAACACCTACCAACCTTATTCAACCTACCAAATGACTCAAAACAAACTAACTGTGCAAACAAAACTTATTCACTTAAAACAAAAACTATCCTAACCTAGACTAACTGAGGAAAGGAATACCTAAATAAAACCATTAACTGGTTCATGAAAGTAGCTACCCTTTCTTTGCAACTTGTAATGCTCCATATGTTTGTGAGTATCAAAGAGGAAATGTAGAAATGATAGATGTTTAACCAACTATTGCAATGCCTCATAAATGGAGAAAACAAATCCACAAATCCACTTACCATTCATGTTATCTTAAAATGGATAGGATAGTAGGATAGAGTCCTCATGCTTGGCTGCAATAATGACTTGTGATGCATTGCTAGTTTCCATCCTAGTTAGATGCCTGATACGACATCCCCTTGAAATTTTTAGATTGGTTTTTCCTTTTTCCTCTTTTGGTGTGATCATATCCTTCATCTTACTCTTATGGTGCTCTTGTGGTACAAGAAATTGATTTGGAACTTCATGGTTTTCTTCTTCTTTCAAAGAACCCAATAAGGTTGATATGATATTATCATGACTGCATTCTTCAAACCTTTCTACCTTTTTTATGGTTGTCTTGTTTCATGGCTAATAAGTTTAGACAAGAGAGAAGGAAAAATAGCTTGCTTTTATTGATTGAAAGGTAAAAATACAGCTGAGTACAAGTCCGTGAAAATGAGTTACAATGCTATTTTTTTCTTGAAAGCTCCAAAAATGAGCTACAATACTTGCTGAAAGAAGAAAGAACTAACTCCAAACTATCATTTGAAGTTACTTTATGCTTGCAAAGATGCTGCACAAAGACATTAAGTAGATTTGATTTGTGATGGACACATTTGGATGGTAGTAACAATAACTTGCAATCTATCAAGACTTGATTACCTTATAACCTGTCAATTTCTAGCGATGAAATGATAAATTAATCATAATGTCACCTTCGGATCACATCACCATGAAAGAACTTCATCCAACATCCTTATGAGTGCAGGCACCACAAAATAGGTATTTGTCAGATTTGTCTTCCTCAAGCGAGGGAAATTCAGGAAGAGAAGAGGAAAGCGAGACATGTAGTAGGTCTAAAAGAGGGAGATCAACTAGAGGTCAAAAGATTAGAAGAAAATTTTGTAAATGCATGGAATTTTTTCTTACTGAAGGGGGGTCATGTTCTTATGATGATGAGAGCATAGGCAACATCGAGGTTCCCTTGAGGTACAAACATCTACGGAAACAATGGGTACCCAAGGAACTTCCTCCAATAACACTGATCTTTGTGTCAACGAGAGGATATATCGCATAGCACCATCGTCATTACATGGTTTGGGCCTATTTTGCATGGACGACATAAAAGTTTATTATGAAAAAGTTACTGAGTTGATGGAGTATGTTGGACCCTGTTACAATTACAAAGATTGGATGCAGCTGGTTCGATATACACGAAGTATGCGTAGGTATGCACTATCAGCAAATTATATACAACTAAAAGATAAAGATCAAAATAAAGGAGTGGCTAGGTACATTGACGGGAGGCCAAAAGCATCAAGGAATATTCCAGGGTTTATAAATAGTACATGACCTGGGTCAACAAATAAGCAACCCAATTGTATATTCGAGGCACGAGAGGGAAACCGTGTATTCGTATGTGCGATAAAATCAATAACTGCAGGGGAAGAGTTGCTAATCGATTACAATTTGAATCGCTTAGATACAAATACAATTACTATGGGGGTGGTATGTACTATATATATACCATTTTACCCAACCTCCAATTAATGACTCCAATATACCATTTTATTATTATGTTTTTTTTCGTAAGTCTATTGGTTTCATTTCGGTAATGTTTTTTATATTTAATTTTTGTCACAGCGGGACATTGATCATACGAGGAAGGCTCCGACCCAGAGCACAGATCATGATCCATCTTCAGGTGCTTCTATCCGACAGGTTTACATCATTGTAATTGTACAAATTAGATACGAGCAAAATGTTTTATTATTATGTTTTTTTCATGAGTTTATTCGGTTAATTTTGATAATGTTTTTAATATTGTTGCAGTTGGTTGATCGGGGAAAGGCACCAGCAGTACAGGAGAGCATCCATATGGAGGTGCAGTCACTATTATGCGATGATGACATCGCATTTTCCACAAACCCTGTGGATATGATGAGGAAGGCCCAAAAAAAATGCAATTAAGAAATCCTTCAGTTGGTATTCATAGTGCCTCAAACAGATGAGATAAGAGAAAGGGTTCAAATATTGTCTTAGAGAGCACAGAACTTGGAAGTAAGCTGTCATGCGATCTTTAATTATAACATAAGTTCATTCATGGTTTTATATTTTGTACTATTTTATGTCATGAACTAAAATATGTGTTGTTTTTACAGGATTATTTGCGTCCTCATGATCACGCTGCTGGCCATGATCAAGGTACTGCAAGTGTTTCCCAGGAAGTAGGGGACGGTACAAGTGTCAATCCTAATCTTCCTACGCATACAACACATCATCCAACCCCATCATCTGTGCCTATATTGTCCTTTGAAATGTTGGCAACACATACCATGTAGGCATTCAATAGTCCACCCTCTGGTAGCGAACACATGCCACTACATGTGTCAGTACCTATGGATGCAGAGGCCACTACTATTGGTGATGTTTTAGCAGCATTTCCTGGATCTTCCCGTATTACTAGTACGGGAACATTGCCGGTCACATTTGTGGTGACCGAGGATTTCCTTCCCATAAAGATAGAGAAGGTACCAGGTACTTTAAAATGTTTTAATTATTATTATTATTATTTTAAGTGCTAACCATGGGGATAGCGCCCTATTATATTGAATTATAAAATGGAAATATTTGCCTACATTATAATTGCAGGAAATGATGTTTTTTATAAACATCTAAGTGATATTTCATTGGAGCTCTTCGGGCCCACCATACGTACACGGTGGAATGCCCAAAATCAACATTTAAAAGATGAGCTCATTAACTGTTTAGTTGTGTTGTTCGGTGATAAAACATTCAACTGAACCAAGGTCCTTAAGAAAGTTGGTACCTATCTAAAGTATGTGAGGGACCAATATAGGTCACATTTAGAGAAGAACAGAAAGTACGAGCATCCCCCCATGATTCTGGAAAGGGAGTGGAAGGACTTGGTGTCGGATGGAAAGGAGAAGGCTGAAAAGAAGAAAGGAAAGATACTACCGGGCCAAGGAAGGTATGTAATACTATCAACAATTTCATTATATACTGATTAATCTTTCTTTACATAATCTAACGTATTTCAAATTTTTCATAGGCTGCCCGACACATCAAAGGCAACAAAGGAAAGACTAGAAAAACATGGGCAGCACAAACTTGGCTCTGGTGGTTATATTAAAGTAGCCGCATGATTTGTAAGTATCAATAAATGAAATATTACATCCAAATAATAAATTGCAAACAATTTTGGTTTTATCACATCATAGAAGAAAAATTCATGATCGCATGCAAAAATGCAGGGCTTTGATTTCAACAAAGTGCCCACACAAGAGGACCTAAAGATTGCCTTCGACCAAGGCTATGGAGCCCTGACTGAACAGCTAAGAGTCTCGACTAGGCAAACACAATCTTCCACTGCATCCAACACACAGGTAAATAAACTCAATAAAGTTTATTTCAAATTGAATACTTGTGCAATCTGTTCAATATTAATTTCCACCATAATAATGTGCCTATTTGTTTTACACAGATAAGCAATGATAATCCTGCACATGACATTGGAATGCAGCCTAGTGAGGGTGGAGCGCAACCTGCCGATGAAGGCCATGGTGTGCATCCCGGTACTAAATGTATTCATGTGCTATACAAAACGTAGTATGGATTAATACAATTAAACATCTTTAATTGCATTTAGTGTATTAATGAATGTAACCTTTCGTGTTTCAACTTTAGAGCATGTAGAGCATGATCAACATGTTGAGCATGATCAGGCTAGACAAGATCAGGAACATGATGTGGCTCCATCAAGTAAGCAGGACCACTCTAATGTTCTTTTAAACATTTTTAATTGCAATTGGTGTATTAATTAATGTAATCTTTCGTGTTTCAACTCCAGATCAGGATTTAGAGGGTGTTCAACATGTTGAGCATGAGGCTATAAGACAATATCAGGAACATGATGTGACCCAATCAGGTAAAGAGCACCATTGTGATGTTCTTTTAATTAATGAAATATGTGTAACAATAATAATAAAACATATCAATTTAACATTTTTTTGCTATTGCAGCAGACCCCCCCTTGCAGCCACGTCCATGCGGTTGTGAGTACACGACTAGGCGTACATTAAGATCATGAGCAGAGCTCAAAACAACTCAAGGGGGGATAGATGATTTTGAAAACGATACTCCACTTCAGCTTTTTTTAGCTGCAAAAAAGAAACAAAAAAAAAGTGATTGTAATCATATTATGACAGCCATATTTTTGATAATGTGTAAGAACTAAAAAAATGAAATATGTTAATGAATGAATCTGAATATCTTAATGAAAAAATGTTATATGTTAATGAATGAATGTTATATGTTATTAATGGATGAATGAATGAATGTTATATGTTATTAATGGATGAATGAATGATTAATGTTATATGATCGGGTATGGGGAATTGAGAGTGATGTGAGGGGGGGGGGAAGGGCCAAATGAGCTTCCACCTTCACGTGGTTGGCCCTGTTAAGTAGAGATTATTAAACTACTCTCAAAACAAAGAGAAACTCAAAAAGGTAAGTAATGCACTTTTCAATATAAAAAATGCATCGTTTGAAGCATCAAACCAATCTGCAAAGATGAAAGAAAGTGCTAACTTTTCACTATGAACATTGTGTTGTGTGTGGATTTGGTTTCAAAGCTCTGTTGATGGAGATGGCTTGTATGACAGCCAAGAAAATAGTTATCATTATTGCTGCTACAAACAGGCCTCAAATCGCTGTAATAGTCTTGATCTTTCAACGAAAAAGGTTTTTTTAAAAAAATGCACTTTCTCGTCGAATTTATGATGAACCGAAAAAATTTCCAACGAATTTGCAATGTATCCGATGAATTTTCGCCGTAATGACTTGCCTATTTTGTCGCTCGTTCGACGAACTTATGTCACTATTTCAATCTAAACTATGTCACCAAGACTCCTGCCGATGTAATCTTATCGGCGTCATATAGCTGCTCGGGTAGACATTTAGAACTTACTCCGATGATATATGTCTTGCGGATATGCTTTCCTCGGTGAGACAATATGTCTATCTCACCTATGAAAATTTATCGCTGAGACAAAAAACCAGTCCTCCCGATATATCTTCTCAAGCAATTTTGATCGCTGTAATAGTCTTGATCTTTCAACGAATAGGTTTTTTTTTTTAAATGTGCACTTTCTCGTCGAATATACGACGAACCACAAAAACGTCCGACGAATTTGCAATCTATCCAACGAAGTTTCGCCGTAATGACTTGCCTATTTCGTCGCTCGTTCAACAAACTTCTGTCGCTATTTCCATCTAAATTATGTCTCCAAGACTCCTGCCGATGTAATCTTATCAGTGTCATATAGTTGCTCGGGTAGACCTTCAAAACTTACTCCAATAATATATGTCTTGTCGATATGCTTCCCTCGTGCTTTGTCGATGAGACAAGATGTGTATCTCGATGATGAAAAGTTATCACTGAGACAAAAATCCAGTCCTCTCGAAATA
Organism: Sequoiadendron giganteum; assembly: GCA_007115665.2. Taxonomy (NCBI): domain Eukaryota; kingdom Viridiplantae; phylum Streptophyta; class Pinopsida; order Cupressales; family Cupressaceae; genus Sequoiadendron; species Sequoiadendron giganteum. Next base: position 32,273 of record VCHN02000014.1, on the reverse strand, counting down.
TCTTCTTAGGCAATTTTGATCGCTATAACAATATTGATCTCTCAACGATATTGCCAATACGTCGAATTTGTGTCGTAATGGCGATGAACGTACATTGTTAATCCGATAGTTTGGTGAAGGTATGCCTCCCGTCATCCGGGCACTATTCATCGCACGATCGACGAAGTTGGTGTCGCGGTTCCAACGAGCGTGTGTCATGAGGTCGACATTTTGCAGCCCGTTGGGATGTAGACAAAATTTGAGTGACGACGCTGACTTTTGTTAATCGTCGGTTGGTCGAAAATGTTTCGTCACGATTCCGACGAAAGGCCGTCGAAAATTGGGGTCAAATCCTATAGCGGAAAATCTGAGAAGATCACATTGGGATGCTGTGAAGAGAGTATTCAGGTATTTGAAGGGGACTTCAGATTATGCACTGTGTTACCATGGCAGTATGGTTGCATCATAGAGGGCTCTTAGCATTCGTGGCTATGTTGATTCAGATTGGGCAAGGCACATTGACAGCAGGCGATCCACTAGTGGATACACTTTCATGCTTAATGGTGGAGCAATCAGTTGGATGAGCAAGTGACAAGCTATAATTTCTCTATCCATGACAGAGGCAGAGTACATGGCTGCAACTGATGCCTGTAAGGAAGCGGTTTGGTTAAACCATTTGTGTTCAGACATCGGATTCAATGCTGGGTAGATTTCAATCTGCTGTGACAATCAAAGTGCCATTTGTTTGGCAAAGAATCTGACCTTCCATGCCAGGACCAAGCACATTGATGTACAATATCATTTCATAAGGGATATGGTTGAAGATGGCAAGTTCAGTCTGGAAAAGGTGGACACCTTGAAGAATATTGCAGATGCTTTGACAAAGCCGATTAGCACAGACAAGTTCAGATGGTCTGCAGAATTGATGGGCCTTGGGGCCTATGACAGATAGTAATTTTTTAGAGTCTGGAGGAAGCTGGGAACCTTTGTCAAGTGGGAGCTTGTTGAGAAATGATGCCTC
>VCHN02000014.1:0-31173 GCA_007115665.2 Sequoiadendron giganteum | reverse complement strand
TTGTAGTTACCTTTTCTTTCTTGCATTTGTTTGTAGCTGCACTATTGCTCATCTTAAGGGGGGGTGTTAGAGTAAAGGTCTTAACTTAATTATGTTGATTAAGTTACCTTTATTCCCTTCTTAAGATTTCACGTTAGTTTGCATAAAGTGACATTTAATAATTATATTAATTATTAAATGTTTTCCTATTAGGGCTTCTATTAGGGTTTTTCTTATTAAGGTTTTATTAGGGTTTGCATGATCTCCTTTTTATAAGGATTGATCCCATTGTATTTCATATCAATTTATTCTTTCATTCTCTCTGATATATACATTTTCAATTTTCAAAGAACCTTTGCTTGTTTGTCTCCATCTCTTCTTTTGTGACAGGTTATTTGCATGCAGGTGATCTTCGGGGTTTGTGGTGTTGTATTTTCTCAACTCCTACAAGTCCTAGGCTCATCAGTGTTGGTAATTAAAGCATAAGAATAGTTTGAATCTAACATAGAGAAACCATACCTATCAGGTTTCCTTTTTTCTCGTGTAGATCTTCTTACAGGCTGAGGTTGTTCTTCATCATTAGAACTTCTAGAGCTGCTTGAGCTCTCCTCAGTCTCAGGTACACCATGTAGCTCTTCCCTTTATGGAGTTTGGGGAATCTCAACTACATCCTTCTTCTTGTAACTCTAATTTGTCCCAAGCTACTGATCACATACTGAAGATTTTAGCTCATGAAATATCACACTTTTGATGTACAAAACCTTCTCAGTAACAGGATTCCAAAGCTTGTATCCTTTCACACCAAACCCATAGCCGATGAGAATATATTTGACAACCTTGTTATCCAATTTAGATCTCTTTTCATTTGGCACATAAACATATGCCTCACAACCAAACACATAGACATGCCTTAGAGAGGGCTTCTTACCAGACCATGCTTCCAGAGGCATCTTGTCAACAAGAGCAGAGCAGAGAGATCTATTTATTAGATAACATGCTGTAGCCACAGCTTCAGCCCAGAACTTCTACTGTAGACCAGCACCACTCAGCATACTCCTTGCCTTTTCCATCAACGTCCTGTTCAACCTTTCAACAAATCCATTTTGCTGTGGAGTGTAAGGCGTTGTCTTATGCCTTTTAATTCCATGATTAGTGCAATACCTCTCAAAATCTGCAGAAAAAAATTCATCACCATTGTCCGTCCTTAGACATTTAATTTTCCTTCCAGTCTGATTCTCTACCAAAGATTTAAACTCTTTAAACCGACTGAACACTTCAGATTTACTTTTAAGAAAGTATACAAATGCCCTTCTTGAACAGTCATCAATAAAAGAAACATAATATCTAGACTTCGATAATGAAGGAACATTAACTGGACCAAACACATCAGAATGAACATAGTCCAGTATACCATTTGATTTGTGAGGACTAGAATAAAAAGAAACATGGTGTTGTTTTCCATAGATACAATGTTTGCAAAAATTGAACTCAAGGTTACAATCATCAAGCTTTTCTACAAGGTTTTTATTCTTCAAGTTTTTTAAACCTTTCTCACCAATGTGACCAATTCTATGATGCCATAGCATAGTCTTCTCAGCTAGGAGCTTTACCTCCATAGAATTTGCAGCCAGAGAAGAGTCTTCATCTTTCTCTATAAGTGAAACAATGTTTGACTTTACAGAGGCACTGTTGCAAAGAATAGGATGTGCATCCAGCTTGTACAGAGTGCCAGTACGAACACTCTTAGCTAGCACCATTGCACCTCTAGCCATACATCCCTTACTTGAAAAAGAAACTTCTACACCAACATCATTCAACTTACTGACAGAAAGAAGATTTTGAGCAAGACCTGGTATGTGAAGTATGCCACCAATACCTTTGACTCTCCCGTTAGGAAACTAAATTCTGACTCTTCCTCTGCCAACTATCTCCAATGTTGAATCACTTGCCAAGTATACCTTTCCAACATCATACTTCTCATATTTAGAGAACTATTCTCTATTAGACGTTATGTTAAAAGAAGCACCTGAGTCAACAAGCCAGACATCATCAGATGCCTGAGTTGTCAAGGCTACTGCAATGAAGGCGTCTGCATCACTTTGAGAAGATTTGTTGTCAGAAGCATTCTTCTTCTTCTTCTCCTTGTAGTCCTTTTTGATATGACCAGGTTGCCCATAGTTCCAGCATCTCACCTTGAAATTTTTACTAGGAGACTTTGAACTCCCTGCAGATTTGGATTTTGACTTCTTATCTTTCTTCTTTCCTTTCTCCTTTGGTCTACCTCGAACAACAAGAGCCTCTTTGACCATCTCTAAAGACTTCCTCCGCATCTCTTTAGATAGCAATGAGACAACAACATCTTCCATCTTGAAAGCAGCAGTAGATCTTCTAATGGCCATCACAAGATGGTCCCAACTATTAGGTAACGAACACAATAGGAGCATGCAGCGATCCTCCTCCTCTATCTTTACACCTAGAGATGCTAGCTGAGTAACACTCATGTTAAACAAGTTCAGATGGTCTGCAACAGATGCACCTTCTTCCATCTTCAAGGAGTACAACTTCTTCCTCAGGAATAACTTATTTACCAGAGACTTACCCTGATAAATGTCACCAAGCTTCTTCCATAATGAAGTTGCAGACTGCTCCTCATGGACATTTGGGAGAACAAAATCAGCTAGACTCAGTCTTATCAAACCTCTTGCTTTTCTATCAACAAGATCCCAAGATTCTTGCATTGTAATTTGTGGCTTAGTTCCAGATACTACAATCTAGAGGTCTCTATCCACAAGCAAGTCTTCTATCTTGAGTTTCCATAACTCAAAGTTAATGCCATTAAATTTTTCAATGTCTACTCTACCAGATGTACTCGCCATCTCAAACAGAAACAAGTTTCAACAATGCAAGGCTCCCACTGAAACAGTATTAGCACAAAAAAATAATCTTTCCTACAAAGATAACATAACTGGCCAAACTCTGATACCACTTGAAGGGAAAAACAATGCAGGATCTAGAGACCCAATAGTGCGGAATACATTCACTTAACACTAATACAACAAAGGAGAAGAGCATAAACAGGTTTCAATAGCATTCTAAAACTACTTGAGATGAAATACAACATGTAAAATAGAGAACACAGAATTGAGCATTCACAGTTGACACAAGATATACGTGGGAAAACCTTTTCAAGTAAAAAACCCACCACACAAAGTTCAGACCATTTGTATTATAGTAACAAAATAGTTACATACAAAATTACAATCTTCTCTGATCAGCTCACAACAACACTTCCAGAATTATCTCTCTTACAATGTTCATACCACATTCTGTTCGAACTCACTCATACCATGCAATATGTCATCGACTTCTTAAGTCAAACGTTGCATTCAATTCTGTCAACCAAGTGTCTACTAACAGGTACAATCATCTTTGATCCAATCACACTAAAGATCTGAACATACTGATCTTCCTGCATCGAGCCACCCAGGCATTAATGCCTTCACCCAAATTGGGTCCTGTTCGCCACCTTGAGTCGGCCTACACCTGTTGCAATTACTCTTTTAGTTTTTATCCAATCATAGTTCAGACACCGAGCCACGTGTCCATACCTCATTCACCAACCGCTTCTGACACCGAGTCCAACTCGATCAATCTAGTCAATGAACTCATCCGAGCTCTCCACAGACCTTACCGCACTACCGCTACTGGCTCCAAGACTCACTGCGGTACAGCAGTAGCCAACACGGCTGACTATTGGTGGTCTTGCCATGGCCATCATGGTAATTGCCAGCCAAGCCGCTGGCGGTCTTATCGTGGCCACCGCGGTCAGTCACTTGACTGGCCGTGGTATGGCGGTAACTGCCAGCCAGGCTGCTAGTGGTCTTACCATGGCCATCATGGTCAGTCAATTGACTAGCTGCGATAGGGCAGTAACCACCAGCCAGGCCGTTGGCGGTCTTACCTTGGTCACCGTAGTCAGCCTCTTAGCTGGCCGCAGTAAGGTGGTAATCACCAGTCAGGCGGAAAAGTCGATACCGCGGCCACCGTGGTGAGAAAGAAGACTGCACGTGGTATGGCTGTAACTGCCAGACCCTTCACCGTGGTACCACCAGAACAGATAAGAAGACCGTAGCGGTATGGCGGTAAAGGCATAGATGAACATTTTTTGCCAAGTCTTTTCTGATAGAGGTTCAAGCTAGCAATTGAGGCATCGTTTCTTAACAGTTTTAGGTATTTTTACTGCACTTCATGAATCAGTTTCCATTGTTCCAAAATCCAAATTGTAGTTGATGATATTTTATATTGTATTCAATGAACATTGAAATTGTGAATCATTGCACTTCATGATATCATTTTTTATATTGCACTACATGAATCATATTCCAAACTGTAGTTGATGATTTTTTATATTGTATTCAAATAAATTGTGAATCATTGCACTTCATGATATTTTATTTTATATTGCATTTCATGATATTTTATATTATATTGCACTTCATGAATCATATGCCAAACTGTAGTTGATGATATTTTATATTGTATTCCATCATCCATGAAATTGTGATATTAAAATTTAAATTTGATCTCTTAAAAGGAAATTTAATTTTTCTTTACAAAGAAACTAGCCTCCACCGAGTCCACCCCACTTATCTTCCACATATCAATAATCAAAAAAATATACCACACTTTTATTTTATGAAGAATGCAAACTATCAAAATTTGTGTGACAAGATCCATATTATAGCCTAGATTCACATTGCATCCATAACTAAATTTGAAATTTCGTACTCATAGTGACATGGTCCTTCCCCCATTCCTAACAAAACTCAATACCATTGGCCTAACAATGCTTCATCGGCTGAATCCCCATCACAGTCCCGTCGATGGCCCGATAAAAATAGCTCACAACCTAGTATCGGTGTAACAACACTCTATCGGGCTGATTACTAAGGTGCTCTCCCAATATACCGAGATAGTCAAGTTGTCAACAAAAGTAACCATGAATTATAATCATGGGCATGAATTATCAAATTTTATCAATAATCACAAAAATATACCACACTTTGATTTAATGAACAATGCAAGTTGTAGAAATTTGTGTGACAAGATCCATATTATAGCCTACATTCACATTGCATCCATAAACAAATTTGAAATTTTGTAGTGATGTAGTGCTTCCCCCATTCCTAAAAAAATTCAATAACATCGGCCTAACAATGCTTCATCGGTGGAACCCCCATCACAGTCCCGACGATGGCCCGATGAAAATAGCTCCCAACCTAGTATCGGTGTAACAATACTCTATCGGGCTGACTCCTAAGGTTCTCTCCCGATATACCGATAGAGTTAAGTTGTTCTTTTTCAGCAAAAAATGGCATAGCCATTATAATATATTAATATAATTATCATAAAATATTACAAAACCTGATTCAAGATGCATACCAGGAGAAAAGAATCAAGAAGAAAACCTCTGGTTGTAGCATATTTAAATTCAAAACTGACAAAATTATTCCATTAGTGGAATACAAAATACAACCCTTAACAAGAACCCCTTACATAGGTTATCTTCATGACGATCACAAAATGACTTCAAGTCGACTACCTCTATAAAGCCCTTAACATGTATCTGGAATCTCTACGAGATAGAGTTTTATTAATTGCAATAAATAATGCTTGGAAGGTCACTCTATTAAGCAGATAATGTTTGGTGAATAGACCCGCTACAAATCTGTTTCCTTCCCATAGGTCGTACCCCTGAAAAGCCTTCACTAGCCCACCTTCTGGCAACAAACCGACTTCACCACTTTAGCTGCTATGCTTTCAACTTCCATACCATCCTAAAGCATGTCCATAAGCATGCTCCCAACCTTCACACCACACTATTACCAGACCTTCCACTGCACCACCTGTTGCCTCCAATTATTTCACATAACTCTAGTCAACTAGTTAACAATGCAGTGTGGGCCCCATCCAACCAGAAAGTAGGCCGAGGCGACATGTCTAGCAATCGAAGCCTGACAAAAAAAAAGGGAAGCATCTTGAAGGGAAGCTCTGTTTGGATGCCACATGGCAGCGGCCAGAAAAGTTACGAAACCACTTTATTTGTGAGGCCGTGCCAAAATTGTCTTAGCTATACCACCTCAAAACATACCTTTGACAAAGGTAACTCCAGTGTGGGCCCTATTCAGATAGAGCTTAGGTTGAGGTGACGTGTCTAGCAATCGAAGCCTGAAAAAAAGAAATTGAAGCGTCTCGAAGGTAAGCTCCATTTGGACACCACATGGTGATGGTCAGAAAATTTGCGAAGCGACTTTATTTATGATGCGGTCACTCCTCTTTCCTAGGCCTACTTTGATATTTGCGCATTTCCCAATATGCAAGCATCCCATATTGCCATACTGCTAACTAACTTTAGCCATGCCAAAAATGTCTTAACTAAACCATCCTCAAACATAGCTTTGGCAAAGGTAATTGTGGTGTGGGCCCCATTCGAATAGAGAGTAGGTCGAGGCGATATGTCTAGTAGCTGGAGCCTAGAAAAAAGAAAGGGAAGCATCTCGAAGGGAAGCTCTGTTTGGACGCTACGTGGCGACGGCCAAAAAAATTGCCAAGCCACTTTATTTATGATGCAGTCACTCCTCTTTGCACATTTCCCATTATGCAAGCATCTCGTACTACCATACTACTAACTAACTTTAGCCATTGCCAAATCCATGATTAGATGGAAGCTCTCAGGGTGCGCACCATAGGTGTCACCTATAGCAGCGCCTCTTAGGCCAATTTTAAACCATCCTGGCTGATAATTTCCTCTAATTGAGGATAATTCTTAATGCTACTACTACCTTGTGTTAGTAATATTTCATGCTTGTCGCATCCCATATTGGCTAGACAATCTGCCAACTTATTTCCTTCTTTTTAAGTATGAGTGATCTGATAAGATTGAAACCTCTAAAGCAACTCCCAAACTCTAGCAAAAACATATTTCAAACACCAATTATGAGTACGCTTTACCTTACAAGAATTTACTATTACCAACGAGTCCCCTTCCATATGAATATGTGTTATTCCAATCCCCAACGCAGTTTCCAACCCTATTAAAACAACCTTTGCCTCTGCCATGAATTATAACCCGATAGAGTCAAGTTGTCAACAAAAGTAACCATGAATTATAACCATGGGCATGAATTATCGAATTTTATCAATAATCATAATAATATACCACACTTTGATTTTATGAACAATGCAAATTGTAGAAATTTGTGTGACAAGATCCATATTATAGCCTACATTGCATCCATAAACAAATTTGAAATTCTGTAGTGACGTAGTCCTTCCCTCATTCCTAACAAAATTCAATACCATCGGCCTAACAATGCTTCATCGGTGGAACCCCCATCATAGTCCCGTCGATGGCCCGATGAAAATAGCTCACAACCTAGTATCAGTGTAACAATACTCTATCGGGCTAACTCCTAAGGTGCTCTCCCGATATATCGATAGAGTCAAGTTATCAACAAAAGTAACCATGAATTATAATCATGGGCATGAATTATTGAATGCATAAAGTATATTGGGGGAACTATGGTGCATCGGGGAAACATTATCTAGCGTCCCACTGATAGACCAAAGGATAGGTGTCCATCGGTGGAGAGGGTGGCTATCGGTGAATGAAATGTCTTAGGTCTATAAGTTGCAAATTCTTAACCATTGATCTTTCTAAATCTAATGGTTATAGGGTGATTCTAGAGGTTTAAGTTGGAAAGCCAATTGCTCTATGCATTTCATTATGGAATGCAACTACAACCATACATCAAATGTTCATCCAACAATTGAAACTTGAGTAATTTATGATATTAACTTAAAAAAATAAACATGACATGTGTTTTAAAGTTGTTTTAAACTTTTGTGCACTAGGATTGGCATCAAAGCCAAGGGCTGGTAACTTAACGTTGCAAATGACTTGAAAAAATCCCATCGTGTTTTGACCCTCTCAAAAAAAATCACTTGACAGTTGACACTTAGTAGTACAAAGTGCTTTAAATGCTTTGTTTCTCAAAATTGGAACATTAAAGTGAATGAAACGTCTTCGGTCTACAAGTTGCAAATTCTTAACCATTGATTTTTCTAAATCTAATGGTTATAGGGTGATTCCAGAGGTTTAAGTTGGCAATCCCATCGCTCTTTACATTTCATTATGGAATGTAACTGCAACCATACATCAAATGTTCATCCAATAGTTGAAACTTGAGTAATTTATGATATTAACTTAAATTTGTTATTTTAGCCAACCACACTAATTTTTTATTGGCATATCTGTTTATTTTGCCAGTGAAATTTTTTATTAGTTTGAGATTATGTATAAATCACCAATGAAAATATTTTTTTTGCTTTGAAAAAATGTTTTATTCGCCAACATTTTATTTTTTTGTTTTGAAAATAGTGTTAATTCACCAACGAATTTTTTTGTTTTCATTTGAAAAAAGGTTTTAATCGCTAATGAAAAATATTTTATTCATTTAAAAAAAATTGCAATTCACCACGATTTTCCACAGACTTCTAGGGATTATAAAAGATTCGCCAATTAGGATTATTTTTTATCCTAAAAAATGAAAAAAATCGCCAATAAAATTAATATTTTTATCGAGAAGTGTATAGGATTCACTAGGATTTTACACCTTCACCGAGGGGGGGGGGGGGGGGCTTTTCTTAAAGTTTTCCCTGCTAGTAGTTATAGAAGAAGATACCGATGCTTATGTAAGAAAAGGTTTGGAGATCTTGCTATCATATGATTTATTTGTATTAGACCTCTGTTCAAGTGAAATCTCACTGCATACCCCAATCTCTTTACCAATGGTGTTGCATTCTTTTTAGTAATGTTGCCATGGTATTCAAGGGAGGAAAAAATGACATTTTCATAGGTGAGTTCCCACTTGAATTATTAGTTTTGTCAATTTCTAATCTTGTTACAAATTGTTGTAAAGGGGCCTTATTATTAAAGTGCCTTTTGAGTGTCACCAAAGGTGAATTATAATCTGACATGTGGGGCTACTGCTACTGCTCCTAGTTATCATAAGAATAAATGATTGATATAGGAAAACTAATTTAACACCAATATATGATTTTTCAATGAGATGGAAGCATGATAATGCTTGATCGATGAATTTGTGTAACATAACAATTGGGAGCTTCTCTTCTCTCTTAATAGGCATTACTATGTTTTTGAGATCAATTAACGCTTTGACTAAAATGAAAATAGCTAAGTTGCTTTGTGATTGATTGGAGGAGGTTGTGTTGGAGGTGGGCATATAATGCTAAGTCCAAAATGCTAAATGAACATAAGTATTAAGCTTTTAATTAAGACATAATAGTTCCGATAGGGGGAAAATAACACTAAGTCCCCTAACACTTGGAAATATGCATGTTCTAGTTTGCTCCACTTGCCAAAATAAAAAATGTAAAAGCTTGCAACCGTAACATGATAAGGAAGAGGAAATAATGGGTGGAAAAATATTGTCAAAAGAGGGGTGCATATTATGAGAAAACCAGAGTACTAGTTAATAATGTTATCATATCATTTAGTTAGCCTATGATTATCTTGTGTGCATGTAGTGGCATACCTTGTAATTTCAAGTCAAGAGATGCAATCCTCATATGTGCATGAACACCTAAACTGCTTAGCACAATGACAAGCTAGTACCCTGATTCATAGGTGGTAGGGGTAACTTAAAAGAGTTGATCCACATCGAGGCCTCAATGAAGCTATATATAGCCACCATTGGTGGACAAAATAGTTGCATTCATCCTTCTTAAAGTTGGTGGACATCCTTGTTGAAGCAAGATGGTGGTCATCCTTGTTGAGGTAGGATGATGTTGCCTCATCATATGGTCTGGATATTTGTGTGTGTGTGAATGTGTTAGATGAAGCTAGTAATTGTTTGGTCTGGAAATGGCTCAGTGGTAGCTGCCACAAACTTGATTTTGTAGGGCTGAAATCTACACTATTGCACTACCTCTAGAATTTAGCTACCTTTGATTCTCCATTTTGGTCATATCATCATATTAGCACACCTTAATCTTGATAATCACCTTTGTGAATTTTGAATCTTTCAAGAATAATGTCACTCAAACATTGTCTCCCTCTTCATTTGACTGTCATTCATTAAAATCACACTATCTACTCCTTTTTCAATTTTTTCTGTCACTTTCCTTGAACTATATAATTGGTTGTCTACACTATATCATTGGCTATCTATGTTATTTTAATTGTGATGTTCAGACTTGTCATGATTCCCTTGGACACTGTCTTCATGGGATTTCCTATTGATTGTCATATAAATACATATGCTGACTTACTAATTTTTAATATTGACCATTCATCTTACCTAGCACCACTCCTTAGTTTCCCTCCATGTCTAGTTATTAGTTCCTTACTCGAACCTTATATGGTTGTCTCTTTTATATAATCACGAGGATGTGCATGTTGCCCATTTTCATTCTTTGAAATACAATGTGCGCTATCATTGTGCTTGGTGTGTAGGTATTGAACTTCATTAGGTTATCATATTTTACTCTTCCTTTGGTCTTACCATTTGTATCCTTGTGATTGTCACTTCAAAAAATTTATTCATTGTCACTTGAACTACACCCTCAATAGTTTCCTTGAAGGAGATCTCTTAATCTATAGGTTGCTTCTTATGGTATGTGCACTATAAAAATCATGTTTGGCATTCAAGCATTGAGAACTTTAAAGTGTTCACCAGATTTTGATCATTGAAGACTATTGTAGACACTTAAAATTGACCTAGGTCTGCGAGCTCAATTTTATCATCAATTCTGCTATACATAATTTAATTATGCCACTTTGACTAAATTCAACTATTAATTAAATAATGACTAATTATTTAAGTAATTCATCTCTTTTATTCCTCTTGATTATTTAAATAAATTAATTTCATTTAAATATATCACTAATGTCTAAAGTCCTCTTTAAATTAAATAAATTATTAAATTTATTTAATACACTATTCCTCCTTGATTATTTAAATAAATCAATTCTATTTACATATGTCTCTAACATTAAAGTCCTCTCATAATAAAATAAATCCCCCACAATTTATTTAATTAGTAATTCACTTCTTTCACATTTAAATAATTTAAATTAATTATTTAATTGTCTCTCACAATTCATTTATAAATTTAAATAAAAATCATTTATTTAAATTTCTCTCCTCAAGTAAATAAAATAATAATTATTTACTGTCACATGAGTTCACCATTTTGGAATTAATTTAAAATATTAATTTCAAAATAGCATTTCTCTCCACAAAGTAAGTTATTTCTAACTCATCCTTTTCCTCTTACTAATTTTCATCTCACTGTCACAATTATTCTCTTTCCTTGATTTAATTTCTTAAATTAAATCTCATCCACTCAATTTTAATTTCACTCTAAAGTTACCCTAACCCTAATTAAGGGGTTGTTATTTTGAATCTTGACCACAAATTCTAGGGAACTTCTCAATCTTTGATCTCATCTGTCCATCCAAAATTGCATTTTCTATAAAATGCCAAATTTGTCCTCATTTTATCATCTCTTGACATCTAGGAAATCTCTTGCATTTTCCCAAGCTTTTCATTTTCTTGTCATCTAGTTATTGAGTTATTGCATGTAGGAATTCTCTTACATTTAGATCTTTAAATCCTTCAAAACTTGCTTAGGACTAGACAATAGTAGATTTCACATCAAAATCTGAGGGCAACATTATATTTCAGCAAACTAGAAGGTGCAATGGAAGTCAGCCATGGAGGATGAAGGACTTGGTGAGATTGTTTCATTTATTCCTTTGCATTTCATTGTTTATTTTGGATTTATGTATTTGCATGTGATTTGCTAACATTTATCTTGCAGGAAAAATCCATAGTTACATTGGTGAACTTGAATTTTTAGAAACATGTTTTTGCAGGTTGTTGTACAGTCTTTTTTATCATTTTGTAGGTACAGGTGTATGAAACGATGCATTCAATAGTTCCTATGACGCAATCACTCTGTTGCGCCACATATGCCATCTCAAGTGATGCAGTTGATTCTTCTAATGATGCAACTGACTTCTCAAGCCACATTTGATAGACAATGAACCACAACTTACATATCGTGCCACATCTGCTAGAAAGAATGACACATTCGCAGTAGCATGCCACATTCACTCTATTGCGACACAATTAATTGGTAAAAATCTATTTTCATTTTGTCTTTTTCAGATTTCTTATGTCTTTCTACTTATAGATTAAGGATTTTGAGTTACTAATCTATGGGTGATAGCGTGTGTCAAGCTGGAGTTTATCTAAATTTCATTGTTTGTTTTATTCAATTTAATCCAACAATCTTGCATTTCACTCATGGGTAAAATGAACAATCACACTTTTTCACTAGTTTAAAAATAATAATCATGCCTTCTCATTTGGTTTAAAATGAACCTTTGACTATCTCACACTACAAACAATTAAAATAAACCCCTATTTGATAACACTAGAAACAATTAAAATGAATGTGTGTCTGATGTGTCTTGTGGTATGGTAACAACCTTAGTAGTGTATACAATTCTCTTATTCCTTGTGTGATCTGGAGAATCAAAAACACTAATGAGCTAGTTACTCTATCACACCTTCATATTTTCAATTTGGGTTTTAAAAAAGAACAACCATGCGAGTGTGAGTGAAACATATTGCGTGTGCTCTCTCTTTGTTTTTCAACAAAGATTGATCGAACTACAGATATGTTTGCTCACTTTTTTTTACCTTAGAAATTGGGCCTACTTTGGTTGGAGAAAGTACTCACCCCAAAGTGACTCAAACCAGCAATGAAGATTTTTTAGCCGAGCTACTCCCGACTAGTATATAAATGTGAATCCTAAGGGAAAGCCTAGGATTATGAGTGCAGATTTGTCATACGGATCAAGTAGTACTCCCCAAAACCCTGTTGAGCTTAACCTCTTTAAGCTGGAGTGCCTCCTAAACAAAGCTTAATATTGTGTCCCATGTATGGCCACTCGAAAAGGTGCCCAAACTAAAATCTTTGTATAGAGGCCAAAAAAATTTCTATTCTTTGGTACAACAATAGTCGTTGCCAAGGAACCCATGCCTACGTAGTTTTTAGTAGAGATGATCAACCTGCCATGGGATATTCATGGGGGTTGGAAGCTTAGTTTTCTTGAGAAGTGAGTGCACTATAAGGGGGAGCCCATGGGGCCAAGCTTCTGGATTCATTTGCTAAGAATATGTGGTTGGAGTAAAATCCACATGGGATCTAAGAGAATATTGTCTTTGCAGCCATAGGGATTTGTAAATGTTTTCTATGTGGTTTTTTTTCACCTTCTTACAACATCATGTGTTTGCCAAGTGTCTTCAGACAAAATGAACAAATGAACATCTACCTCAAAATCTGAAACACCAGTGCCAAACTGAAACAAATTTCTTGCAATGCCTAAAATTGTAACAAAATCACTTTTTGTGATGCATCTACCATTTCAAACCACAATTGCTAAATCTTGAGCCTCAATCGCTCTGTTACAATGCATGTGCAACTTCAAATGCCACATTTGACTGTGTTTTGGTGCATTTGCTTGATTGAATGCCGCAATTTCCATTTCAAACCGCATTTTCTTGCTTGAACACCGTAATCGCCTTTCTTGCAACACATCTAACTTATTGAAACACATTTGCTATGACACATTTTCCAGTGACCCAAAATTTCACTTCATTTTCAACAACAGAGATTCAAATTTGTCCATACAAGATTCCAAAATGTTTTCCTCTTCTATTTCTGTCAAACCAGATATTGAGTTGCTCAACTTCCCTCATCTTGCATTATAGGTAGCATTTCCAGGTCACCATAGGATTCCATTGCATTTCCTTAATTGCATTATTAGGCTTTCCCATCATTCTAGACATTCATTTTGCAGATTTTAGGAGTAGATTCCTTACCATCCTGTGTCAAACCTTTGCATTCAAGAGTAGGTTATCATTGGACTTGATCAACACTTTGTCTTTAGTCATCACCTTTTATGAACAATTTCCCACTCATTAGTCTAGTGTGGAGATTTCACTTTGTCCTCCTTAGTCCATTTTACAAGTCCATTGACATTCCAAAACTAAAGCATTGCCAAAAATTTGTATGGTTAAGTTTGTCTCTCCTTAGGTTTGCAAACATTGAGTGCATCTTAGAATCCTTTGCATTTACATACCTTTAGTATCCTTATAGTCTCATTTTCATTCACCTTACTCTATTATTTCATAAACATCGTTCCACATACCACCAATACTTGAAATTTCCTTTTGATGGTACCTAAATTAATATCCTAGGAGATCTTGATCCATTTCAATACTGTACCAATCTGAGAGCCACTACTAAGCACTAGGTACCCATCAATCCTTCAAAATATATTGACCCGTATGCACTCACCAAATCATCCAATCCATTCCATCAAATTCTACCACACCATCCTCGTCGGCCTCCATACCAAGTAATGACCTTCAGATCTAGGACCTTGGCTATGGAGAATTCAAATTGAATACGGCTTACTATATCACCACAATACCTAAGCCACCTAAAGTCTATGGTCGACCATGCTTTGCAGTTAAGCCTAAAATAACTTTCAAGGTTCCACAAAAAAGAGTATTCACACTATGGGGAGACATGAGTGATGCAACCATTATTGACATAACTGACTGGATCTACAAAGACACGAGAAAATCCGGCAACTTAAGACTAATAAACTTCCCAAGAGGTTAGTGGCATTGGAAAGAGTATATGATGGAAGTGATCGATCCCTTATGAAACAAACACAAATCAAAAGGGAAGATATTGAAGAAATAAACTTAGGGACCGAACTATCACCAAGGAAGGTATATATTGGGAAGAAGATAAGCCCTACTGTCCGAAGGATGCTTATTTCATGGTTAAGAAAGTATAAACATGTGTTCGCATGGTCTTATGAGGACCTCAAGGTATATAGGGAGGATTTATTTCAACATGAAATCCCATTGAAAGAAGATGCAAAGACGTTTAGACAGAAACAAAGACCCATTAACCCCACATTGGAACCGAAAATGCAGGAGGAGTTGGCCAAACTTAGAGATGGAGGTATCATTAAACCTGTCAGACATTCAAAATGGATGTCAAACCTTGTTCCTGTTAGAAAGAAAAATGGAGATATAAGACTGTGTGTAGATTTTAGAAATCTGAATCTAGCATCTCTCAAAGATAACTACCCTCTGCCTAACATGGAAGCTATACTGTATAAGGCAACCAGGTGTGAGCTCTTGTCTATGATGGATGGTTTTTCTGGTTATAACTATTAGAGTAATTGGGTATTTACTTTATTAATTAAACAATATTTGTTTAGTTACTTAAAGTTCCCTTTTACCTCTTTTTACTTAAGCTAACATTAGGTGCATAATAATTAATTACTTTATTAATTATTATTGCTCAAGCCTAGGGTTTTCCTTTTTAGGGTTTTCATCTATATGTAGTTGAAAACTATCTTTTGTATCATTATTCATTTTACAATTTCAGGTGAATACATTGCTCCACATTCTTGAGCATTTCCTTTGTTGCTTCTCGTTGCTTCTCCTTGTAATAGGTTTTTTGCTTGCAAAGATATTTTGGGCTTCTGTGGTGTTGTATCTTCTCAACTCCAACATGGTATCAGAGCTTCAGATTTGCAGCTGCTTGTTCTTGTTTTCAGAAATTTGCATTGGAAGCAAATCTAGGGCTCTAAGGTTTCTTCTTGTGGATTCAACATACTCTAAATTTTAGGTTCATTTTGGGCTCAAATGGACAGTGCCATTGGATTTTTAGTGCCCAAAAACCCCTAAAACGACTATCAAATCATTGATTTTGGCCATAGTCAACTAGGGTTGCAAATTTTTTTTGAGGGTTTGGCCGTACGGCCCCCTCAGAAAAAATTCGCAAAATTTAAAAAAATAAAAATAAATAAAACCTAAGGTTTTATTTAATTTTTTGGCTACCAGTAATTAAATTTCACACCAACACTGCCCACTGCCACCGGCCTCAATTGCCTCACTGCCACACTGCTTTCCAGCCTGGGCCTCACTTGGGCAAGGCCTCGTCACCTGGCCTTCCATTGGTTTAGTGCACCCACCCCACGCTTTTCCTCGCTCCTCCATCCACCTGCACCCTGTTCGGCCTCGGCCGAGCTCGAGTTGACCCTAGCCATTCGGCTGTGCTCCCTAACCACGACACGAGCTCTCGCGGGCTCGCACCCTAGTCGGCCCCGCCAGCCCCCGTGGGCTTCTAACCCCCACCGCTTGGTCACATGGGTGACCATAGGCTCCGCCGTAGCTCCAGCCCCCTGGTCCACCCAGGTGACCAGTGGCTATTTTTTTCAGCTCCCAGGTGTTAAATGGGTGTTATAGGGCAACTTATGCCTCCTTCATTCAAACGGGCATAACTCGGGCATTTTTGCTCCTTTTTTCGAATGGAAATAGGCGTTGGAAAGCTGGTTTTGGCACCGATCTGATGATGTAGGAATTTTTTCCAAATTTTACCAGTCTAGATATTATTTTTCCAGTCAAAGTGAGGTCTTCTTTCTTCACTCCCGGGGACATATCTTTTGCGTCCGAACTTTGTTTTGCGCAAACAAATAGGCGTTGGAAAGGTGTTACAGTCCTCTTTCCAAATTTATAGTCTATTTTATCAGAAAATTTACCAGGTATTTTTTATTCAGCTTTGTGTGTTTTAACACTTTGCTCAATTACTTGGTCGTCTTGGCTCCTACATGGGGTTTGTTTGCGTTGGATGGGTTATGTTGATATGATTTATCATTGCTGAGATCATTTGTCTCTGAATTTTTTCATTTGAAGAGTTATCATGGGTTTTTCTACTCACCCTTCAGTTGTTCTTCTGGAACGGGGTAATTATGAGTCATGGGCAAAGGGTATACTTACACATTGTAGGTGGCTTAATATTTTGCCTTATTTGTATGATCTCATACCTGAACCAGCAACTTTAGAGGGTAGATTAGCATGGGATATTATTAGAAATCACATTGTAGGAGTCATATTGTCTAGTGTTGATCATGACACTGTGTTGGTTATATCGAACATTGATTGTCCTCACCCACTTTGGACACGTCTTTGGGAGATCTATGGAGACCCTATGCTATCTCCATTCCCAGAGGATCCTACTTTAGATTGTCTCATACCCATTTCTTGGCGAGAGAATACACCATTTGATCATGATACTTTAGAGGAGCTTGAGTATTTAGACACCCTTACTTATTTCGATGGATCAGAGGTTTGTCTCATAGTTCCTACTCTTCAGACTGAGACTTCATCAACATCTCTTGTTGTTCTTGATTCAGTGCAGCAGGGAATCATACATCTTCCAGACATAGCTATTTTGGATTCTTATGTTGCAGACATATCTTTCTTGTTTGTTGAGTCCTATATTGCAGATTTGGAGGATTATTTTGAGGGCACTCATCTCCTCTACCTTGACAGTCAGGTTATCACTGTTCGCCCACCATTATCTGTGCATTCAAAGGTTGCATTTCAGTATTCTCCACATCAGTTTGGATTTGGCATTATTTCTTTCAGTTTAGACAGTGAGACTCTTCAGCATCCTATCATGGCACACATCTTGAGACAGATTGGTTCATCATTCTTCACAGGGTTTCTTCGATACAGGTCCATGGATCCGTTTCTTTCCAAGGGGAAGAATATCATTTGCCGCTCTAGGATCTCCTTTTGGATTCTACATTAGACATCTACCATTGTGACAGGAGTTTCTTCATTGTGGGGGGGCCTTCTTCTCTCTTTCTATCTCTCCTATGGAGATCATTGTACATGTACTTATATGATAGAAGTTGTCTATGGGGGGTATCATGTTATCCACCTCCTATCCTTCTTTCATTAGTGCATTGCATTCCTTCCTTGCATTCTATTTTGGGGAGGAGTTTTGTTCCCACTGGGTTTTCTCCTTTACCCCATTTCATTTAGTTTGCATTGATTTTGTACATGGGTACCTGATCTGGCCTTGTTGTCGGACCCATTGCTTTTGCTTTCAGTAGCTTCTTCTAGGTTTTAGCTTCTCCCTATGTCTATCTTAAGGGGGGGTGTTAGAGTAATTGGGTATTTACTTTATTAATTAAACAATATTTGTTTAGTTACTTAAAGTTCCCTTTTACCTCTTTTCACTTAAGCTAACATTAGGTGCATAATAATTAATTACTTTATTAATTATTATTGTGCAAGCCTAGGGTTTTCCTTTTTAGGGTTTTCATCTATATGTAGTTGAAAACTATCTTTTGTATCATTATTCATTTTACATTTTCAGGTGAATACATTGCTCCACATTCTTGAGCATTTCCTTTGTTGCTTCTCTTTGCTTCTCCTTGTAACAGGTTAAGGTCAGGGAATGTGAGCAGTACAAAACAACTTTCACAACCCCATGGGGAACATATGTATATGTGAGAATGCCTTTTGGTCTCACTAATGCGGGAGGAACCTTTCAAAGGGATATGGACTTAGCATTTGCTGACCTGATCAATGCTATAATGGTGGTGTATCAAGATGACCTTACAGCTTACAAGTATTGAGCATACACCCTGGTAGATAGACATCATGCATTACCTCAGGAACACAAAGTGCCTGGAAGGATTCATTGATAACCAGAAAAGATCTTTGAAACTACAGGCCTCTAAATATGTATTTATAGAAGGTGATTTATTCTTGAAAAACAGAGATAGAATGTTGTTGTTATGTTTGGATGAGTCACAAGCTGATCATGTACTGAAAGAAATGCATGAAGGGGTCTGTGGAGGGCATTGTTTGGCAAAAACAACTGCACATAAAATCCTCAGGGCAAGTTATTACTGGCCAATGGTTTTTTAATGATTCATTTTCATATGTAAGGAAATGTGAAGCATGCCAAAATTTCTCAGGGAAAATGAAGTATCAGGGAGCTCTACCTCTTAGACCTATGTAGGTTGAAGCCTGTTTTCATCAGTGGGGGATTGATTTCATTGGGGAAATACAAGAGAAGTCAAGTAGAGGACATAGGTGGATACTAGCGGCCACTGATTACATTACCAAATGGGTGGAGGTAGTCCTAACCAAGCAAGCAACAAGTAAAGTTGTAATCAACTTTTTAATGGATAACATTATTATTAAATTCGATACACCATTGAGAGTGATTACAGATAATGGGATTTGTTTCAGGTCTGATGAGTTCAAATAATTTTGTAGAATATATGGCATTAATGTTTCTTATTCTGCCCCATATCATCCACAAGCCAATGGTCGGGCAAAATCTAGCAACAAGAGTCTTTCAAAAATCATAAAAAGGATGCTCGGTAAGAACAAAAAATCTTGGGATTCAAAGTTAAGATTGGTTGTATGGGCATATAGGATTACTATCAAAAAGGCAATTGGAAAATCCCCATATGAATTAGTGTATGGAACACAACCTAGGATGCGTTTATAAAATTTATTGCCAGTTTACAAATTTATCCTTCAAGAAGATATAGATTTTCCTGAACCAATGGAGGAGAGAATGGAGCAACTTCCAGAACTTGATGAAATAAGAAGAATAGCTCAAAACATGAACATGAAATTGCAAGCACAGATGAAGTATTTG
The DNA here is from genome assembly GCA_007115665.2 of Sequoiadendron giganteum. Classification (NCBI taxonomy): domain Eukaryota; kingdom Viridiplantae; phylum Streptophyta; class Pinopsida; order Cupressales; family Cupressaceae; genus Sequoiadendron; species Sequoiadendron giganteum. The sequence continues at coordinate 11,538 of VCHN02000014.1, read as the reverse complement.
TTTGATAAAAAAGAAAAGGATAGAAAATTTGAAAAGGATGATCTGGTATTGATGTGGAATGCTAGGTGCCAGGAGAAGGGAAAACATGGAAAATTTGAGGCATTATGATTAAGACCTTTTGTTATTATTGGCAAGAAAGGAGAGGATTCATATTATTTGCAAAATATGAGTGGTGAAGAACAGGAGTTGCCTGTACATGGGCAATTCAAAAAAAACTTTTTCTCTTAAAAAATTATAGAGGATCAAGGGTTGCCAGTGCATGGAAAACTCTTGAAGAAAACTTCTCATAAACTTTCCATGCATAGTATTATAGCAAGTAAAGGATACAGGAGATTGATAGTACATGGACAATCCTGGAAATCCTTATTTGATCTTTTTCCATGTAAAGTAGTTTAGGATCATTTTCTCATCTCCACTTGCTTTCATTCATAATGTTTGGTCTACTCACCCAGAGATATGGATCCTTGCAATGAACTCACAATCATTCATCCCCAGATGGAGTGACTGGTGGAACTATGAAATATTGATAAACTTATTTACCCTTCATGCCTATTAGATTCCCACCAAAGTTCATAATACAGATATAAAATTCCTCAGATAACATTTTTTAAACCAAAGTCCAGATTAATTTTTGTCATATAGCCCCATAAATTTCATCTGACATTAAATCTTTAATATTTGAAAATATCGGCAAGATATAAGAAGGGACATACCGATAAAGCTATACACCAAGAGAATGCGGGTTTTTATTTCTTATTGGCAAGACAAAAGGTATCAGCGTAATGATGTAAGGTCATATCGAGCTAGGTTACCTTTTACTGATTGGAATAAAATAAAGTCTATCGAAGAGACTATGGTCATCAAAGTAAGTTTTCAAAGCACTACCCGGAGCGTTACTGGTCTTGCCAATAAAGCAGAGGGCAGACTCACTCGGTAAGACAAATGATCTCGAGGAGAGTTCAGGGAGTCTTACCGACCCCTCGGGTTACACTGACATAACTGAACATGCGAAGATAAAGGATATCAAGAAGATAATGCACGTGGTCTCATCAAAGAAAAAGCGTATCAGTGAGATATGTCACAGCGGGGAGATCTAAGAGACATCATGGCGAGTATCATTCTGTCAACAGAACAATTTCTTGGTCTCGACGACATAAGTTGACAAAGTGAATATCTCGATGAGATGAAGAGATTTCAGAGTAAGGTGAAGAATCATTGGCCCAATTTGTTAAGTTTGGGTGATAGTTTGCTTCGATGAAGGTCATGGCGATATAAAAGGAAAAAGGAAAGAAACTATCGGGGAGACTTGTGATGTCGGGGAAACTGCAAGATGTCTTAGCAGATGGGTGAACGTTGAACAGGCGGATCGGCCAGAGATTTGAAATGTCTTGTCGATATGATCCCTAATGTGACAGTGATAATTTCAAAAAACTTACAACATTCATGTCTTAGTAAAGACATTAATGGCACCAAGAAGTGTATAAGATTTTGCATATCAGGGTATGCTCAATTGAAATCATTGTTTCACAAAATTGGCAGCGAAGGAGAGTAAGGGAACCAACAAAACAATTAGGGCATTCATCTAACTTGGATTTGCAAGAAAATTATAGTAAGTTTCTCATCCTCTCAAAATTCGTGAATTTTGAATATGGAAGGCACTAGTTTAGAAAAAATAAAGGGAAGAAAACCCAGGGAGGGTAGTTAATCAAAGGCAAAAAAGCAGAAAACTGAACTACAACCAAAGGGCATTGAGAGGAAATTAAATCAAGACCTCATAGACCAGTTCAGGGCCTAAAGCTAGGCATTTTGCATAGCTCAAAGCGGAAATTGACAAATTGGACGACAAATTTAAATTCATAGGGGATGTTTGCACCCCAATTAGAGGGTACGAGTTGTTCAATTTTCATTACCATAGGAGAAATCACTTCGAGCCAGTTTGCAATTTGTGGAGTCTCAATTTGGGAAAACTAGTGTGCCCTAATGTCTTTATTGATGTCGAATTGGTAAAATTATTGGCAGGTCATTATAACCCGAAGAATAAAGCTATATGTGATTTTTCAAGGAATCCATTAATACATATATCTGAGAATGCAATAGTTGAGGTTTTTAGATTGGAAGGAATATGCAGTGAGAAGATAATAAGTTAGGAGCTCGATAGTGAATTTAGAAGAATGGACACCATTTATAAAGGCTGGAGATTACCCCTGCACAAAATTAGGTGTCATGGAAAACCTACTCTAATGGAAGACAGTGAGGGACCACTATTTCATGTGGATCTTCTCGAACCCTACCTGAAGTACACTTATTTTTCAGTGGGACAGGTATTGGGGATGGAAGTCCCAGAGCATATGATAGTTGTGCCCATAGTGATTGTTGTAGATATTCAGTATCATAACTCTAGATCTTTTGATTATGCTTCACATGTGTTTAAGGAGTTGGATGCAAGGTTGATAGTGATTAAGAATGGGGCCTTTGTCTTGCATCTTAGGAATTATTCACTGTTGATGCACCTAGTGTTATATTTTGGACAAGGGTTAGGATTATGGCCCCAGGGGTTGAGGATTTCACAATCTGATAAGGAGGGTAGGCCATTGCCTGTTTAGTTATGGACTGTTGTTTGGGACAATAGGTTTGCTAATTCCGATTTCTTGCATTTTGAAGAATTCTTTGTGAAGCCTTTGTATAGATTTTTTAATCATCCTTGTGATTATTCCTTATCTGAAGAAGTAAAGAGGTTTCTTAGGCCTAGGGATTATAATGGAACAATCAACCACAACTAGGGGGATTGGTATTGCTTAGAAAATGCCACTATGATTAGGGTTTATGGTTTTGAGGATACACCATTCATTTTGCCTAGAACAGTCCCAGATAGAATTGCATACTTAGAAATTGTTAGGCAAATGGATTTCTCCAGTGTCATGAATTTAAGTGCATATGGGAAACATGCTTTTATGCCCAGTACACTATGTTTTGGTGATTTTACTGTGTTGGCAAAGGAGGGCTACAATCTAATTTTGGATAAGTTATTGCATTACAACATGAGAAGAGCACCATCAAGAAAAAAATTGTATCCAGAGGGATATATCCATTCTGCCAGACAAAGAATAAATTTTGGAGGGTACCAGCATGTGCCCTATCAATCTGATGACATAATCAGAAACTTGGAGGCACAGGAAGCATAAATGGTGATTGAGAAGCATGATCAAGAGTTGGTAGATGCTGAGTTGTTATCCTCCATTAAAGGAATATCAGAAGCTGACAGGCTACAAGGCTCATCTGGGAAGGTATCGAGAATAAGGACTCAGGATTATGCCTATGTTGCCAGAGAAATAAATGTTGAGGAAACTATGGATGTATATATGAGACATGGAGATTATAGGTCTTTTATAGCAGATGATGAATTTGTGAAGACCTCGGAGTTTAAAACATTTTTATACAAGGAAAAAGGGAAAGAAATATGAGGACTGGTTGATAATTTCACACCAAGAAATGAGGATCAATTGTTAAAAAGATTAAGGGATGAGGTGGACAAAGAGATGACAAACATGACCCATGAAAAAGGAAGGGAGATGTTAGAAAAGGCGGGTGTTATGATTTTCCCAAGTTTGGATCTCAATTATGCATTAGTTTTTAACAGTTTCTTGAAAGACAACAATGCTACCCACAAGCTCAGCATAGAGAAGGTGACAAAGGTGTATATAGGATCAAGATACAATCCTGATGATGAAACATTGATGATTTGGGCTTTGTATCCCCCTCACAAGAATTCAATTGTTATTGATACTGAGAGGCATTCAGACATGTCATGACTCTGAATGCTGGAGAAGCTGATCCTGTTGCAACTGCAGATATTGGGATCAATATAGCAAAGTTGAATAAAGCCCAGATCCAAGCATTGATCAGAGAGAGAGAAATGTATAAAACCAATAATGAAAGAATGTTGAGAGAGAATGAATGTTTAAAGGACTTGGTAGGTGCTGTAACAGGGCCAACGAAGATGCTCACCCAAGGTGAGAGTTCATAGAAAAGATGACCATTGGGAAGGGTCAAGTGCATACTCACCAGGGAAAGTGGACACACTCACTGCAATAATCAAAAAGAGGTAGGTTGTTTTAAACACTTGGTTAAATAAACTTTAGGGAAAACATTCACAATATGTGGATGCTATAAAAGAACATAGAAGAGTGGATGTCAGAATCCAAGAAAGAATTGAGGAAATGAAAAGGGGTACTCCTAATGCTGTAGGAATTGAGAATGCCAATCGTATCATGGATAAGCACATGGAATTCTTTGAGGAGTTACAAGGGGATGTGCAAGGATTGATTGAAGCTACTAATGACAAATTGACTAAGTTCTGTGATGATGAAGGAAAACTGAAAGAAGCGAGTACATGGAAAGGCAAATGCGAATCGATACTCCAAGAGATAGTGAACACAACCATTGCAAAGGACATAGCATTGGATGAAGCATGTGAGCAAAATGAATGAATGATGATGATGGAGATCATGATCCGTGATGTGTTAGGAGATGCAAACACACATAAGCGCCAACATTATATAGAGTACATGTCTGTAGTTCATTTGTGGCTTAACAGAAATTAGTTAATGAACTTGTTAACATTTTATGCTTAAGACTTTTCAGAAAGGCACGTCCTTTTGCAAACTAAATGTATAAGTATCTGTTGTTGGATAATAGGAGGAATTAGAAGATAAGAATTAGAATATGATAGACTGCTGCAAGCACTATATTTTTAGAATGATGACATTCAAGAAGACTATGTTGCATTTATGAATTTTGAGGAAGATAATGAAAGACTGTTGATTTAGTGTCTTCATTCTGGTATCAATTGTTTGTTGGATTCCTGTGATTATTTGATTGTCTCCAATATGATGTTTCTTGATTGTCTAAATTGAAGTATCAAGCATATATTCGATTTATCAGTGCACATTTGTTGTTTCTGTGTGATTTGATTTATTGGATTCTTTAATGAAGAATTAAATTCCTTTCAATCAATTACAGTAATCTGGGAATGTTATTTGGATCAGTAAGAAGAAGAAAATAATTAGATTTGATATTCTGCCTCAAGTAGGGTTTATCAATTACATCCTTGCATGTTTATACCAGTTATAAACTCATAATTGTATGCTAAACAATTAGAGAACTTGCTAGATAGAAACCACTCATCAAAGGCTTCCATTTGACTCCATTTTACCCAATAAGGCACTGGTCTCCCTTATTTTCATTACATTAGTTTTATTCATCTCATTTGACATCTCTTAATTGAACATATTAATTCATACCTTGATATTGCATATACAATTCATACCAAATTAGGGTCATATCTTTCCACTGTCAAATTTCCATTTGTGGATAGTTAGATTAAGTAGGAAACATAAATTCAAAGTCTATGTTGCTCATATAGGTGCACCCGCCTAGGTTTAATAGAGCCTTAAGAGTAGAGGGTTCAACCATATTGGTTGGCCTTGTTAGTTGACCAATAACGTAGTGAGAGTTTGGCAACCTCTCGTGGTTCATTCAAACCAGCGGTTTTGAGACCCAACACCTTTGCTGGGGCATATCTTTGACTTGTTTTCTTTGCGATAACGCGATAAACTGCATTATGACAAACAGGGGATAAATGTAGACACTTAAAATTGACCTAGGTTTGCGAACTCAATTTTATCATCAATTCTGCTATACATAATTTAATTATGCCGCTTTGACTAAATTCAACTATTAATTAAATAATGACTAATTATTTAATTAATTCATCTCTCTCATTCCTCTTGATTATTTAAATAAATTAATTTCATTTAAATATATCACTAATGTCTAAAGTCCTCTTTAAATTAAATAAATTATTAAATTTATTTAATACACTATTGCTCCTTGATTATTAAAATAAATCAATTTTATTTAAATATGTCTCTAACATTAAAGTCCTCTCATAATTAAATAAATCCCCCACAATTTATTTAATTATTAATTCACTTCTTTCACATTTAAATAATTTAAATTAATTATTTAGTTGTCTCTCACAATTCATTTCTAAATTTAAATAAATATCATTTATTTAAATTTCTCTCTCCTCAAGTAAATAAAATAATTATTATTTACTATCACATGAGTTCACCATTTTGGAATTAATTTAAAATATTAATTTCAAAATAGCATTTCTCTCCACAAAGTAAGTTATTTCTAAAATAATTTGGTTTTCTAACTCATCCTTTTCCACTTACTAATTTTCATCTCATTGTCACAATTATTCTCTTTCCTTGATTTAATTTCTTAAATTAAATCTCATCCACTCAATTTTAATTTCACTCTAAAGTTACCCTAACCCTAATTAAGGGGTTGTTATTTTGAATCTTCATCACAGATTCTAGGGCATTTCTCAATCTTTGATCTCATTCGTCCATCCAAAATTGTATTTTCTATAAAATGCCAATTTTTTCCTCATTTTATCATCTCTTGACATCTAGGAAATCTCTTGCATTTTCTTGAGTTTTGCATTTTCTTGTCATCTAGTTATTGAGTTATTGCATGTAGGAATTCTCTTACATTTAAATCTTTAAATCCTTCAAAACTTGCCTAGGACTAGTCAATAGTAGATTTCTCATCAAAATCTGAGGGCAACATTATATTTCAGCAAACTAGAAGGTGCAATGGAAGTCAACTGTGGAGGATGAAGGACTTGGTGAGATTGTTTCATTCATTCCTTTATTTATTCCTTTGCATTTCATTTTTTATTGTGGATTTATGTATTTGCATGTGATATGCTAACATTTATCTTGTAGGAAAAATCCATAGTTACAACTATCATTGAACCTTTTGAAGAGACATATGCACTATCATATTTTATGCTTCCTTGAGGATGATAAATTTGATGTAATCATGTCATTAAGACTTCATTATTTATTCTCTAGATCCTAACTATCCTAATCTTCACACTACTTTCTTTTGCTAGTTTATGAATATTCAAACAATACCTTAACACCATTATTCAATATATGTCTTCATTGTTCCTTGAATATGTACCTGTGGTTGATGTTGATTGTGGTATCACTTACTAATAATTTTATTATCATTTTCATACATGATCCCTTATTGACTGTCACATGCTCTATCTTGAGGACTTCTTTCTTCTTATCATCTATCATGAAATTCTTTGTCATTGCATTCACATTCAATTAGCCCCTATAGACTACCCTCTGCCTAGCCCCTCAACTGGCATAGTAATTGTAGCATCCATTAGTTTGAGTACCTAGCGTTATGACTATGATAACTTTCAAGTGGTGGCTTGAGTTACCAAACACTTTGTTATAATCATCACACTTTCTCCACATGACTGTCATGATTCCCTTGAATATTGTCTACATGGGTTTACCTTCAAAGTCTCTTTGTGAATACTTAGACATTAACTACTTAGACATTAACTAGGGGTCAAAGAATTTTTTATATACATCATGAGAAAGACAATACTTGGTAGACCCTAATATTTTAACTAGGAAATAAGGAATATTGAAGGTTTAATGACATTTGGGAAATCTCCTTTGACATATTTATCCAACTCAAATATAAAATGGTAAAATGTCATGTTAAACCTATCAAGATGTGCAACTTATCAAGATATACATCCTATCAAATATGCACCTTTATCTGCATATAAATAACCTATCACCCTTCCACTCATTCTTAGCTATCTGTTTATATGTTCTATTTTATATTAAAAATTTGTAAATATATTCTATTTTTAATATATATATTTTAAATGTTGGTCTTGCTATCCAACAATTCCATCAATGTAGAGAAAGTAGAAGAATATAACAAAGTTAATTCAACCACAGAAAATGCTACCTCTATAGTATCTTGATTATTATCATTCTCATTTACTACTTTGATCAATGGAATTTTTTCCTTTGCACAAAGAGCCATACAACTCAATCAAGAACAAGTTTAAACCACTAAAAATTAAAAAACACATTTTCTACAGATGCTACATGTATATGAAGCAATGAACCCTAAAAATTTGTAAAGAAAGTAATAAATTTTATTCTAGAATAATAAGATGATATTTCATATGATCCCTTAGTTATCACCTCAAATAATATATGCATTGAGGTATTTTGATGACTTAATTAATTGTCATTTAATAGTAATAATAGATTGCAAACAAAATAAAAATAAAAAATTTTAAAGCTACATATCATGAATGCAATACAAACATAAATATAATTAAGGGAACAAAATTACAACAGGCTAACATTTAAGTCCAAATCACTTAGAGAGGAACACATAAGAAGAACCTATCATAGTTTGCACTTCAAAAGGTATCTCCATTGGCTCAATATTTGACTCTTTGTGATGTTTTATTTGATGAAAACTTGTCAAGTGGTATCTTAATTGATTTTATTACCTATAATAGCGAGTTTGTGCCATGTCACCAACATTTCAAGAAGGTATACTATTAGTATACCAACAGTTATCGACAACTGTTAGAGGAGTCAACAATGAAACTTAGATTTGTAGATAGAAGCACTTTATTTTGAGCATAATGAAGTGCAATGATGCTTCTTCTAAGTTTTAAATGATATAATTCTATCTATTTTAATCATGTTCTCACCTATCTATTGACAAAAGGATAAGGCGGATTAAAGACTCTAACCTGATTTGTATTTGTGAGTGCTCCTCTCAAGTTCTTGGGAGTTATTTCAGCTATGTAGATAGGAACCTATCTAGGTATTTAAAAATAAGGGAATTAAAAGAAATGCCAAAAAAAACATAATAAAACTTTTTCAAAACTCAAAATGTTATATATGCTATAAAAATGAGTCATGGTTAGCTATGTTGTATAAATACTAATGTTGATTCACTCATATATTTAGAGGATAAATACCAACCCTTTTAATCTTATATAGAAAGGATACATAATGTATAGGAAGTAAGGCTAACCCCATATCCCACAAACAATCTTCCAATATCTAGTGGTAATGCAACCTGCACATGACAAAAATATTTTTTTTACAAACTATTTATGAGTATAAAAGACAACCCAAATTTATCTTATGATCTACTCTTTCAAGACGTCCATATTCTACCTATAAACACTACTCAATAATCTAAACAAGGTTCACATCATGGAAAAGGAGGGAAAAGTGACTGACATACAAAAAATGTGGCACACCAATAACAAGAGAAGCCCTGGACCTGCTTATCAAGCACAAAACAACCTCAAGGATCTGACTTGCATTCACAAAAACTCATGGAATACTATCACAAAGGTTAGGAGGAGAAAGGTGTAGCTATGAAAGGAACTGATATCCACAAGAGAAACTTACAATTCTTTAAGAAAACACAATGGAAACGTACAAGAGAAAGGTAATAATCAATTCTTTTATTGATTGTGAAGGCTCAAGCATGTGTTATAAATTTGATATGCAAAAATTGATACCAAAAGTCCAGTCGCTCCCCATCTTCTACCTAATTACAACAAGATATAAAAGAAAATTAACTGATTGTGTGATAGAAACAAGGAAGATGTCTTTAAAAGGAGATTAACATAGATTTATACTTAGATATTTGATTTCTTGTTTCATGTGCCTCCACATAGGTGCACCAGATCCTTGAAGGGGATTAACATAGATTTATTTAGTAGGCAAAAGAGACTAATTCTATATGATTTTAATTTATAATTCATCCCAATGCTGATAACGATGAATCTCATCTTTGAAAAATAAATAGCATCATTAAATAATAATTTATTAAAAAAATGTTAGGATGCACTCTTCCAAGGGACAAACCTCTCCAAATTTTTGAAAGAATTACAACTAGTCTAGCCATAAAAGCTTAAGATGCATAGTGTGGAGTGTAACCTAGCATTCCTCCCTTGATTTAGTAAATGACTTCTAGGCCATCAAACACATCACCATGCAATACCTCTAAACTTCTATTTCGTGGGGATTCCCTAAAATACATGATCGTAGGGCATCAAAACAATCTAGAGCTAATTTTATGCTTCTAAACAATTCATCGACTCTTTTCTACTCCGTTTCTGAAGATGAGATTTTGTTAGTTAAATTATTTCTTGAAACCTTCAACAAATGACACAAAAATGGTACATAACACTTGTTAAGCCCATGTATTTACATTGTATACTTAACCACATTGTCTTTTCCTTCAAAGCCTAACAATCCATTAAGAGGCTCAAGAAAGCTTCTCAGCTCTCTGTAGAGGCTGGCCACGTTGGAGCCTTCTGCTTTGGAAATAATGGCATCTGCTTCTATTGAAACTTTTGGTGATGTGCGAACGACTTCCAAGCTATAACTAGAGGTTTCCTTCAGTGTTTGAATTTGGTTTTGTGTGGTTTTGGTCTCTACTCCTTGGAGTGGCGAGGAGAAACCCTTCCCTGTGAAGGATAAAGGTGGGAAATTTTTTCACAGTTTCATTAAATCTTCCAAATGTTTTATGCAGTATTACTTTTAATTGTAATGACATTTTTAAATGGTGGGAAAGAGGGAAATTACCAATTCGTGTGACTAATTATTTAGTTGTTTTTTTTTACCTGATGATCAAATTAGTCATTTATTTAGTCATTTATAGTTGTGTTGCAAAAAAATAGTAGAATTTAGTCATTTTTAGTTGTTGTGACTAAACGTTTTAGTCACCTAGTCATTTATTTGCCAAATTCTACTAGTGATAGGTACCTATAGTTCAAAGTTGAGGGATAAAAGATATCGATTGTGGTATTATATGTTGATGACATAGTCTTTGAAGGAAATGCAGGTATGGGCAATAGTTTTTTAGAAGAGATGCAAAAAGAGTTTGAGACGTCAATGTGTAGGGAGATCAATTTCTTCTTGAAATATAGAGAATTAAGGGCGGGGAAACTTCCCAAAATGAAAAAGTGGATCCAAAGAGAGAAAAGGGGTCCTATTCTTCTATTTTCATTTAGGAAATGAGATCCACACAATGAAATGACTATCAACCCTTAGGTGAATCAACTCAAGATGTGAATCTGTTGATTTCCCTTTTTTTTGCTAGAATGGGGATATGAGTTAAATAGCACTTTGCGGAGAAAGATTAAAATTAGTAAATAAACTCCAAATTGTGATCTATAAAGTGCATTTAGAAGCTTAAACATAAAACTAATGGAACCTATACACTTTAGGGAGAATATAGAAGGGATAAATCTTGCATACCTCTCATAAAATGTGTTTTTTCAAGGCTCATTGAGGACTCATTCACCCTATGGAAAATTGGGTCCTAGATAGGGCTTTGGAAAATTTGTTTTTGTGTTTTGTTCTCCTATGTCCGCACTCCCAAATTCTTGAATCTTGTAATTGAAAAACTGTAAATAAATTTTGTAGGTCATTTTCTGTGATTTTACAAGAATGGTGACAACAAATGCAACTTTGAAAACTTTACAATTTTTTTTCTTCAATAGATCTTCCACCTAAAATCTGCAAACACAGATCAAAGAGAGAAAAAAATTGTTTGTTAGGTGAATGGGGGTTTGCCTTGGTCAAACCCTATTTTGGT
>VCHN02002688.1:0-16373 GCA_007115665.2 Sequoiadendron giganteum | reverse complement strand
AAAAAATGCCTCAAAGAAATGTGGTCTCATGGAATGCCATGACAAGTTAATTCAATTGGCAGATGCTCCTAGTTATTAGTTATACAATGTGAAGTAATTGCATAACTTCTTAGGTTGACTTTGTAAAAAGTATATTGTAATTGAAAATTTGTCATCTATCAACATCTAGTTATTAGTTATGTAATGTGAATTAATGCTTTGAGTTTGAAAGATGTGCAATGCAATATAATCAACAATTTGAATATAAACTACAAAAATATGTTTTTTACAATTCATTAGTTAAACTCTCTATTTTATTTGCTCTTTATAACTCTATTGCTATGCATATATCTTTCGATTAAAAAAAATAGTTTTTGTCTCTTATTCAACATTTTTTTTACATTTTTTCATCTATCAACATCTAGTTATTAGTTATGAAATGTGAAGTAATGCTTTGAGTTTGAAAAATGTGCAATGCAATGTAATCAACAATTTGAATATAAACTACAAAAATCTATTTTTTACAATTCATTAGTTAAACTCTTTATTTTATTTGCTCTCTATAACTCAATTGTTATGGGAATGCCTTTCAATTAAAACACACAGTTTTTGTCTCTTAGTCTACAATATTTTGTTGCTATGTGTAGAACATTACCGATGGATCAACATCAAAGGTTTACTAGGGATCAATACCATGAATTTGATGAGAGAATAGCCGATGAGAGTGAAATGGACAAATATCCATGTCCATGTAATTATTGTCTTGGTGGAAAGGTGAAAAAAAGAAGTAAGATTTATTGACATATGATAAGATATGGGCATAGTGGTATAAGCCCATGGAATGTCAATTATTACAAAGATATAATAGAATAGAAAAGTGTGAGAGATGAAGATGCAACACACATAGATGAAGTGGCACCAAACATAGATGAAGAGGCACCAATGTTAGACAAAAGTTTTGAAGTTGATAGATTATTGAATGAGGGTCTACACGATGATTGAGCCAAGTTGATGGAGGATGCTTCAAAGCCTGTGTATGCTAATTACAAGTTAAGTGTTTGATAACAATCCTTCAAATTCTTAACTTGCAAGTGGTGTTTGGTTGGAAAAATGAGAGTTTAGATCAGTTATTGGCATTATTAAGTTCATTGTTACCACCTAACTCCACATTTCCAACAAACAAAGTCAATGTAGAAAGGAAATCACTAAGCTCAGCTTAGGGTATGAAAACATCCACACATGTGTGAATGGTTGGGTATTATTTTGTAAGAATCTTGGAATTGAGAGTGAATGTCTAAAATTTCATGAAGCGAGGTATAGAGAAGGGTTGAAATCAGTCATGGTTCCTAGAAAGGTTCTTCACCACTTTTTGGTAATCCCATGATTACTTTAAATGTATAGGTGCAAAGACATTTCCGAACTTATGCAATGGCATGCCCAAAATAAGAGCACTGATGAAAAACAACGACATGTGCTTGATTCTAAGACTTGGATGGAATTTGATAACAGATGGCTTGATTTTTCTCAAGATCCTTGTAATATAAGGTTGGGTTTGGCTCTAAATGGGGTGAACCCATTCTCAAATCAAAGTACTAAATGGTCAACTTGGCTAGTTTTTTTAATAAATTATAACTTGCCTCCATGGTTAGCAACTAAACCATTTTTCTTAATGCTATCATTGATTATACCAGGAAAGAAAAGTGTGACTTCAAAGAAAATTGATGCTTATCTAGAGCCATTATATGATGAGATAATGGAATTGTGGAAAGGAATTGAAGCAATTCAATCTTTAAGGGATGGTCATTCAATCAAATTCACTTTAAGAGCTTCCTTATTGTTTACGATTCATGATCTTTCTGCATATGGCACATTGTCTGGTCTCAATGTTCATGGATACCATGGATGTTGTACTTGTAACTTTAAGAATTTTGTGAGGCACTCAAGAAGTTTGCATAAGTGTATTTATTTTGGACATCGTGCTTACCTTAAAATGGATCATCCATATCCTCAACAAAAAACATGGTTCAATGGTCAAGAAGAGAATCATGAAGCACCATTGCTAATAACACGTGATTACATTGTTGAGAATGGACAAAAAAGAATGTCATTTATTGAAAATGATGGGATTGTTGGTAGTAGGTATGATCCATGTAATGAAAGTGGTGTAAAAAGGTTGTGCATATTATATAAGTTGCCATAGTTTAAGGATATAGCCATTAGGCATACTGTTGACTCTATGCATACTAGAAAAATATAGCCTATTCTATTATAAAAACTCTTTTTGGTACTTTTGATACTATTTCATCACGTGAAGACTTTCGACAACTAAAGATTTGTTGAAATATTTGGGTTGAAAAATATGATGATGAAAAATAGAGAAAACCTAGTGCTCCTTATGTTTGGACAAAGGAACAACGTGCACAATTCTTACAGTTGATGTCTCAAACTCGCTTTCCCACTAAATATGTAAGTAGTAGTATTAGAAGCCAAACTGACATTAATGGCTTAAGAGGCCTTAAGACCCATGACTATCATGTCATAATGGAGAATATTTTACCTATTGTGGTAAATATAATGAGTTTGGTAAAGGGGCCAAGATTGGAAGTTATAAGGTTGGGCCTGATATTAAAGAGAATGAGTTTACATGTATTAGATCCTTCGAACTTTGATAGTTTGAGGGAGGAGGTTATTGAATTCCTTTGTCTATTGGAACAAGAATTTCCACCAACAATCTTTAACATTTCTATGCATTTTTTGATACATCTACAATATGAACTAAATCATTGTGGCCCGATAAGAACAAGATGGATGTATCCTATAGAACAATATATGAAGGTTTTGAAAAAAATTGTTCAATACTAGGGGAAAATTGGAAGGTAGCATGTCTGGGGGATATTCAATGCAAGAGGCCATGGGATTTTGAACATAATATATGAAGGATTTTAAAAATTTCAATCGATGTGTATGGGATGATGACGAAGAAGATATAGTTGTAGGTGAAGTATTAGAAGGCAATGGATGTCACTTCAATCTATCACATCAAGAAAGAAGTGTGATACATGCCTATATTCTTCAAAACACATCTTCATTCGATAAGTGATGTAGATAAAAAAAATTACACAATAATTTATTTACTCAATTGCATTTACACATTTATGTTATCAATCTTACTATTTGTACGTTAATATTCTATGTAGAAAATATGAAGAAAACAATCAAGCTTCGATGCAACATCGACCTCAAAGGCACAAACTTCATGTTGATTTGATTAGAGGTGATTCTTTTCTAGAATTTGAAGAATGGATTGCTAATGCAGTTAGTGATGCAAAAGATATAACAATGGAGGAAAGTGAGTTTTCACAATCTCCACATTTATGGGCTACGCATTTCAATGGAATGTGGGCCTATGGTAGTCATTTAAGAGTGGAAGAAAAAGACAAAGGAAAGATAAATTGTGATTGTGTTGTTAGTGTTGAATTTCTTCATGAAACTGAGAAGAAATTTTATGTTGGATTCATCCAACAAATTATTCTAGTGAACTATGGTTAAAATAGTCCTATATTATTAAAATGTAAGTGGATCTGACCATCTGCAAAACAATCTGATGAGTATGGATTTGTACGTACAAATACGAGACAATTTTTATTAGAGACGGATGAGTTGTATGTTTCCCCTCTTCAAATTAACCAATCATTTCTAATTGATGATGTAAGAATCCCAAGATGGTCATGTGTCATTCAAAACAAAAATTCATGGAAGTTGTTGATAATATGCCTTATGGGCAATATGTTAATTTACAAGAAACATTCAAAGAAGTGGATGAAGACGATGATGGAGTGTTTGAAGAAGAAATTTTGATTACCAATGAAGATATTGGGAGAGAGAATGCATTGCATGTCACAGATGAGTATGAGAAAGAAAATCAAGTAGATGCAGACACGAATGATCAGGATTCTGATCTTGCTGGAAATGAAGATGATTATGATGAATTTTTGTCACCTTAAGAGCTTAGGTTGTCACCTAAACTTTGGTTATATGTATGGTATAATTTATTATTGAATGTAATAAAGATCTGAGTATAGGTATGCTTATTCAATGTTGTTTTACTAGTACATTTTTTAATGTAATCATCATTATTATGTTGGTACATTGTATACAAAACATAATTTGTTCACTTCTAATTTGAAGTGAATTTAAAGTTAGGTTCAATCATTCTTCTTAGTTTTCTTACTTTGGTTGAAAAATTGAAATTAATTTTGTTTAGTTAGAATATAATTTCTTGTATGTCCTATATGTTTTCTAGATGAAAACATATAATGAACATTTGTGATTTAATAATACATATAGATATCTTAACATTAGGTGAACTAAGCCTCCCCATTACAAAGAAAGAAATGATCTCTTAGGTTTGATTGACACTAAAAACTAAAATTGAGAGACTGCAAAATTAGAAAAATGTTCAATCTTTTCAATAAAATGATATATTAAATACCTGCATTCATAATAAAATCCAATACCGCACTACCGTAATAGTCAATAGAGGTATGCACGAGATGGTAGGACATATAGGTCAATGTATAAATTCTTACCGCAATACCATGAAAACCAAATATGAATACCATGGGGTGGCGGTGAGAACATGTTAACAACTAAAGTAAACCGTGGTCTTGCAAGGGGTAAACGGTGACACTGTGGTATGGTGGTGAACAATCACTCAACTGCTAGAATTAACCCAATGTCTCATGGGAGTCCAAAGGAGTGTGCGCAGGGTGGCAGTACTGCTACTAATACCCCACAACGGTCTTGATATGACATAGCGGTATGGCAGTGAATAGTCACTCAACCGCTAGAATTAACTTGCCATCCCGCGAGAGTCCAAAGGGGTATGTGTGGGCTGGTGGTATTGATAACGCTACCCTGTATTGGTCTTGAAATGACAGAGCAAAATTGCGGTACAAGCTATCAACACATTAAATGATTACACCGTTCGATTTCCCAAGATCAACGACATGTATTCAAACTCGAAATATGGGTAGATTTTGAAATATTTTGCATGAATTGACATTAATAGTGAGGTGACCAAGCTCAATAATAAATATTACTTAGGACTCGGTGAAATTTTTGAAATCATTCACAAAGCTCAACATACCAGAGGCAAGGGAGTTCACGCGAGAAAACTCTACAGCTATTATTTCACTGAGTAAGTTCACAAAAACCCTTTGTAGCAAGTGTATAAGAACTAAATTTTCTTCTACAAGTAGACACTTAAAGAAATCAATTAGGAGTAAATTCTTCATCATGCCACCCAAAATAAGTCAACTTGCGAGTAAAAAGGAAGAGTCCATAGTTTCTAAATCAAAGAAGAGGTCCCTGCAACAATCCATTTTAGATGTGTTACCTAATTATGTAGACAAAGGATTGAAAAAGGTGTTTAAGATACAACCCATGGATATAGAGACCCAATTATCCCTATCTTAGGGTGGGATCTGTTTTGGTGCTTCTATGAAAAAAGGGATGAGAATATTCAGTTTTGAATCCTTGGACCTTAGATTTGGCCAAATTGATAGTCCCAAATGTCTTCGTAGATGTTGAGTTTATTAAAGTATTGGAACAATATTATCACCCAGATACCAAGACGATAAGAATTCCATATGGTTCACCATTAGTGGTGCTAACTAAAGAAGCAATTATAGTGTTTTATGTTAAACAAGCAAGCTATCACTAAGATCGACTTGGACAGAAGTGAGGAGGATTATAGGAGATTGAGAAAAACCTACAGGAGTGATGAACTTCCTTTACACATGAAAAGGGGTGTAAACAATAGGATGATACCTATCTCCCTCTCCCAAATTGAGTCATTTTCTATATAAGACTTCCAAGTATATTTCAAAAGAATTTATTTTTCTTTGTGCCAAGTGCTTGGAATAGATGTTGAAGAGAGGATTCCTACCTATCTCATGATCATGGCAATGAAGATACAAAATCCTAAAGTCAACATTGAGTATGACTTTGCTACTGAAATTAAGAAAGGGCTACATGAGGGATTTTTGCAAGTAAGAGATAACTAATCTCCCATCACTTTGAGGAAATACTCTCTGTTGTGTCATCTAATATTGTACAAAATAGAAATAGATGGACTAAAAGAATGTGTTTGGGAATGACTAATGATGAAGGGAATATGTTGCATGTACAAAACTGGTGTTACATCTGGGATAGTAGATGTAAAAATAGTGATTATGTAATATTTCATGATGATTTCATAGTAAAGGTCATGACCGCTCTTGGTCATATTTCACCAAGATTGCCTAATAAAATCATGCAAGTATTAAGACCTTTAGCATTGAAGCCAGAGTAGGGACACACTCATAGTTTCAATGATTGGTTCTTCTTAGCAGACCAAACAGTAAGAAGGGTCTATGGGTGTCCTCAAGCCCCACATGTTTTACCTAAATGTGTTTCTACTCAAATTTCATTTTTAGAATTTATGTGGCAAATGTTATGGATGGAGTAGGATGTTATGAAAAGATAAAAAAGGGGACATTCCTCCCTGGCCTAATTGAATGTGAGGAGTTATCTATAGGATCTGACACTCTTGAAGAGCTATAGAACTATTTGAAGATGTGGTATTCGGGTTGATGCAAGAAGTTGGGTCCACAAAAAGCTCAAAAAGTGGAAGTGTTTTTGCTGTTTTTCAGAATTTGTCACACTTGAACTGAAAATTTGAGGGACCTACACAATGAATTTTTAAAAAAGTCATTAATGTGAAATTTAGAGATTTGAATCTAGTTTATAAATATGTAAATTATTCAAATACCCAGATTGTAGAAACTAAATTTTCATAAAGATCTATAAAAACCACTTTTTAAAAGTCCCTATTTTTTTACCATACCATGCACGTGTACGGACAACACTTTTTGAATCAAATAAAAGTATTTTACTAATTCCTTTTGGGGAAAGAGAGCTAACAACATGAAGATTGATGAGGAATTTTTTTTGTAATTTTTTGTTGAATTTTTTTTTATTATTTAATTTTTATTGGCCTTAATTGTTGTTTTTAAAAATCAACGTGTACGGACAGCATAATTTGACCTAAACTAAACTTTTTTTGAATTTTTTTTTTTTCATTGTGTAAAGAATTGTCTAAAGATTGATGTCATATAATTTTTTTTCTAAAAACTTTAACCAAAAAAAAGTTATTAAAAAACAAAAAAAGTCTGATATTTCAAGTTTAATGACTAGTTTGCTTTGAAATTAATTAAAAAATAGAAAATATAATCCAATCTTAATAAAAATTATATATATAAAAACTAGACATCATGTTCTGTAATGGGTTTTAATTTTATAGATTGATTCAGAAAAAAAATTCATCAACCATATTGTCAAAGTTGAACATTCTTCTTCAATCTGCCTTAGTTTTTTAGTTGCAGGTCAAAGGCTAAGGCTCGGATTGCCAAAGCTTTCCCGAACCTAAAACCAAGTCTCCAGGCGGGTTGGGAAACAAATTTTTTAATAACGCATACGCGTTATTGAAACAAAACGCGTACGCGTTTCATAATGCGTACGCGTTATGTTTTTACCCGTTGGGTAAAGGTAACGCGTACGCATTTCTAATATATCCGTTTATCCTGATTTGACATTTTCTGATACAGTACGGTTTTCCTGCAACATTCTTTTTCTGCAGTACGGCCCGCAAGTTCGATTTTCTGCATTTTTTATTACAAATTTGTCTTGTGCAGGGCATATTCTATTGCAAATTGGTTGAAAAGTCAAGTGCAGGTTGAATTTTCTGAAGTGGAATCAAGTACAAGAATAATTTACAAGAAGATTCAAAAAAAAGTTTTTGGATGTATTCATGATATTTTTGTGTACTTCAAAGTTCAAAGAAGAAAGGATCTTCATAGTACAAAGTGTTATTTGAATATTTGAAGGAGATAAAAATTTGAAAATTGGTTACAAGTAAATCATGTATTTCTAGAGAATGTGATAGATGTGCTAACTTTTCATCATTAGGTGAATGTATGCATGAAAGTAGTTTAAATGAATTTGGACAACAATTAGTAGATGTAAAAAGATTAAAAAATGTTGAGTATTCTTTAAAAGATGGAAAAACTGGAAAACGTTGTGAGCTAATTATGGAAAAAAATACTGTGCATGCATTTATTAAAGAATTTAAAGATAAGATTGTACCTAAATATGTTCAACACTCTCAGTATGCTCATTGGCTTGATAATCAATTTCATTTATGTAAAAACACATTCCCAATTGGAACTATATTGTTGGTTGTTGATTTTGCTGAAAATTATACTCTTGCTCCACAAGAAGAAATTCAATCACAGTATTATAATTCAGTGCAAGTATCTATTTTTGTTCATATTGTTTATAGACATGCAGATGATAGTAGAGAAGATAATAGAAATTTTTTGAGAGAGTACCATTTTTATGTAAGTGATAATCGATTACATTCATCTGAGTTTGTTCAATATTGTTTTGATATATTTTACAAAAATTTAAAAGAAAGAGGAATTCAATTGCTAGAACATCTCATATGGTCAGATAATTGCACGGGTCAATTAAAAAATGCTAGGATGTTTTATTGGTTATGTAGAGTTCATAAGGAAAATAATATCCAGCACATATGGAGTTTTTTTGAAGCCGGTCATGGTAAGGGAGAACACGATGGAGCAGGTGCATGTGTGAAAAGAGCTCTTGCTAGAGAGCAACTAAAATTTGAGGATGCTGCAAAATTTAGAGATGCACATGCAATTGTAGATTGGTGCAATACCAAATTATCTACAAGAGTAAGTGAGAGCTCAATAATTCACCGCTTCTTTTGGTTAGTTGAAGAAAATGATATTTGTTCTCGACAAGATTGTGAAACAATTAATGGATCTGCAAAATGGCATTCATTTAAGAGTTCGAATGCAAACACATGGACAATATGGACAAGGGAGTTGGCATGCTTTTGTCAATTTTGTATTGCAGGTGATTGGGAGGCTTGTGAAAATATGGAATGGGTTGAACAATGGCAACAAAGAGCCTTAACACCTACATCGACACATGTTCAACATGGAACAATAATTGAAGATAATCAAGCGTTCGCATCAGATGATTATGACCGTGTTTCTGATCTTGTACAAGAAGGTACATTATTTATTGAGATGAATTTTATATGTATGCATGTTTATATACATGAATTAAATATAAGTCGTGCTCTTTATTGAATTTTTTATCTATTTTTGTAGGACATGTGTATGCTGTTGTTGCACCCGAGGGGAATGAAGAGGAGACAGAGTACTGGTTGGCTAGATGTGTTGAGAGAAAATATAAGTTGGTACATCCTAGAGTGGATGATGATAACTTTGAGTATCCAACTGGTTCAGTCGTTGTTGTTGGCACCTGGCTTCGAAAATATTTGATAAGAAAGAATGGCTTGCCTGCATTTGAAGATTATGAAAGACACAAGAAGATTATACATTATTCACATTTGATTTTGGCAACCAATATAAAACTAGTTAGATATCACGGGAGGCCTGCTAATAAAGTTTTATGGACACTTTCAATGGATGATCATGAGACAATCATAGATGCATTACAAAAAAGAGAGGATGTGGATGGTACAACAGAGTAAATAAATATTGGTAAGTATATCTAGTTGTATGTATATATTTAATTGATATATATAAATTTGTCTTTAAATTCATTTCCTTATTAAAGTTTTATATCATTTTTTGTTTTAGGTCTCCCTTGATACAAAAAAGAGAGGAGATGCACTCTTATTACAATGGAATTTGAATCTACAGACAGGTAACTATATATAGTTGTAGATACATTTAGTTGAGAGTATAAATATAAAACTAAATTTAACTCATTGTCATTTTATAAAAAGTTTATAATTTATTTCATATCCCCTTAAGCCATCCTCGTATGTGCCATTAATCCATCCGCTTGCATCCCCTTTAAGTCTCTCTATTAATTCCCCTTAATTCATTCTATTAGGACCCCTTAATCCATATCCTTGTATATCTATCCTTAATCCATCCTCTTGCATCCCCTTAAGTCACTCTCTCAACACCCCTTAAGACATCCCCTTAAGCCATCCCCTTAGGTCACATGGTTTAGAGTTTAGGGTTTCTAGGGTTCATGAGATGCTTAGAATAACAAATTTATATGGATTAATGGTTTAGGGTTGATCTCCTAGGATTTAGGTCATGTGGTTTAGGGTTTAGGGTTTCTAGGGTTCATGTGATGCTTAGAATAACAAATTTATATGGATTAATGGTTTAGGGTTGATCTCCTAGGATTTAGGTCACGTGGTTTAGGGTTTAGGGTTTCTAGGGTTCATGTGATGCTTAGAATAACAAATTTATATGGATTAATGGTTTAGCATTGATCTCCTAGGATTTAGGTCATGTGGTTTAGGGTTTAGGGTTTCTAGGGTTCATGTGATGCTTAGAATAACAAATTTATATGGATTAATGGTTTAGGGTTGATCTCCTAGGATTTAGGTCACGTGGTTTAGGGTTTAGGGTTTCTAGGGTTCATGTGATGCTTAGAATAACAAATTTATATGGATTAATGGTTTAGCATTGATCTCCTAGGATTTAGGTCACGTGGTTTAGGGTTTAGGGTTTAGGACCCTTAAGTCATATCCTCTTACATGTACCCTTATTCCACAATCTTGCATCCCTTAAGTCACTCGCATAATTCCCCTTAAGCCATTCTCATAGGACCCATTAAGCCATACCTTAGGGTTCATGACATGCATCCCATTCATCCATCCTATGGAAAACATCATTTGAATTTTTATGAAATTTATAAGATCCAATTTTGTAACTTTTACTATATATTTACTTAAATGAATCAAAAAAATTATAGAACTACTTACAGTTTACATTAATTATTTTTGTAGGTTCTCATCAAGTCGGTCTACCATGCGATTGTCACTGAAAAATTATTTTATCAAGAGACTATGTAAATATCAATTTTTGGTCTTCACGTAAAAATTGATAAGCTAAATAATTGGATATACATGTGCACACATATATGTTTCATCATGTTGTATAGTTGTATGATTTTCAATTAACTTATTAGTAGCATTTTAAAAATCTCATTCCAATTTTATAGATTATACATTTCATATAATTGTTCAAATATTTTCTAGAATTGGTAAATAGTTAAAATTACGCGAGCTCTTAATTTATTATGAATATAATCTAAACTATTTAAGGAATATTTAAATTTATCACCTTTAACCATGTGATAAATTATATATTTATGAAATTTGATTGTAGAGATAAGAATTTATATCTAGTGCATGTATTACTTGAAAATTAGATAAAATATCTAGATCTACATATACATATGAGTGCATATAATCATCAAAATGAACATAACATGATCATAATTGACTGCATATATATAATCATCACATTAAAGTCATCTGATATAAATAAACAAAAATATGTATATGTCAAGTCCAACACATAAAAGTTTAAATAAAACTAGAGATGTCTGGTCTATTTAAAATTTAAAACCATTTAACTATCAGGCTGATCAGTCAAATCAAGTCTCCTCTTTGTTCCAGGTCGATTAGATGTACCTGCATCATGCTGTAAAAGAGTACAAGTAACTTGAAATTAGATTTAAATTTATTTATAAATTTTGATATAATTAAACATATTTAAACCTGACAAAATATAAACTTTTGGATAAAAAAAAAAAAAATTAATTAAATATCTAGTAAATACAATAAAAATGATTTTTAAGACATGAATAATTTACCATATGATCATGTGGATCTACTGGAACATTTTGTTCAACGGGTAGCATAACTGTCACTTGAGAAGATTCAAATGCCTGATCTACTATATCCTGCATATTCATATAAAGCAATCAATATGTTAAAACCTCGAATATATATATATATTTAAAAGATCCGTAAAAATTGTTTAGGATATTTAGTAAAGTTTACAACCTTGAATGATATGACCTCAAGATCACGCACCTGAGATTGCCCATGCATAAATGCTGACGATGTCTCAGGTGCACCTGCAATGGGTGTCTCATGAAATGCCTGCATATATATGTACAACAATTTGTATAGATCATTCACGCATGTGTATGTAAATGTAAAAATTAAATTAGATCTATGATGTGTATTTAATTCAAACTTAACAAACTTTTTGAAAGAATGCACCTGAGTTGATGATGACTCAGGAGCGCTCACCACAACTTGTGCTTGGTCAGCACTAGGCATGCTCATCTGACCTCCTTGCATCTAGATATAATATATATCAATCACACATCATGTGTAAACATTCAAAATAAATTAGATATATATATATCCACACAAACTAAATTTAATATATATTGGTTTAAGTACCTGACCAAAAGGTGAGCCCATATCTACAACACTCGACATATAGACATGATCATTTTGAGTTTCAGGCATTGTCTGATCATGCGTCTACACCAAACACTTATTGAATTAATATTGTATTATATATATAATTTGATGTTATTATTTAAACATGAATTTTGCACATTCCAAAAAAATATATTAAGTTCAAAAGATGAACATACCTGTGTAAGATGATGCTCAGAATATAGTAAATCCATAAATGACTCTGTCTCAGATGCAGGTGGGTCACCTGAAGTGGATGCCTGAGTATTCCTATTGCTGGAGCCTCCATGCTCTCTATTGACCACTTCAGCCGCCGCGTGTGAAGTCTGATGAGTGAGATGTCCTGAAAGTGAACTCAATGCTCCTAATGTCGATAGCATGGTTTGCTGCTGAAATGCAGCAGGAACACCAGGAGAAGCAGGAGGAACAATAGGAGCAATTGGAGCACGTCGTTGAGGATCAACACGTGCTCCTAATCTATGTTGGGGCATGCCACGCCCAGCTCCCTGAAATGACCTCATATCAAAATAGTTGGGTTTTAAACCCAACTCAAACTCTGCCCATAACTTTCTCAAAAAGTATAGGGGCACCTCAGAATTGCCATGTGGTGGAGTATCAAACACCATCCACCATCTATCCCAAAAATGTGCAGCTATCAAGGGGTGCCTACACCATAAAATTGAAATTCGTTTTTTGGTGGGTGGAATTGGTTGGCTAGTTTGGGGTTAAAAAAATACTGGCACAGGGCTTCTTTGGTAATTTTAAGGTCATTAATTTCTTTATAAGACAATCCATCTGCATAGAATTGTCTCCTCTCGTCTCTCCATTGATGGAAACTATCTAGGTCCGCATCAATAGATCGAACAGAATCGACAATAATTTGCATCGTAGATGCAAACCGTGAGAGATGGGGGGGAATTCTAGGCTCATTTTTTATCAGATCTATATTTTCTTGAATGACCGTAAGATTTTCCCTAATGCTCTCTCTCAACTGATCCTAGTCTACTATAGGGGGTGGGGGGTTAGGAGGTGGAGGGTTTGGAGGAATGGGGTTTTCTGGTGGTGGTGGGTTAGGATCTATGGGATCTACAGGAATATGTGGTTCAGGCATAAAATCCTCAATGCTAAATAGTGGATCCATGTGAATGTACAACCAAATGGCAACTGCACATGTTAAACAATTAAAAAATATATATCAACAAACTAATTAAATAATGCAGACAATTTGAAAGAACTATTTAAAAATCACATTGAACGTGCACAAATCCAAAATGCAATTCATTTGAAGACCATTCGATTTATCATTAAAAAATCCATAATGTTCATTAAAAATCCATAGCATGTACACATTAAAGTTTATAATTTAAGTTTGTACAAGTTTTGAAAATTTCAAATTTGTGGTTTACAATTTGAGTTTTGGGTAAGGGTTTGTGTTCATATTTTAGAATGTAGGGTTTAGTGTCTATGTATATTAGAATAATGTAATAACCATTAAGATCTAGAAATTAAAAAAATTGGTTATAAGGATACATTTAAACATATTAAGGATACATTTAAACATATAATAATAGAAACATAGGAATCATGGTACATTTGAAAAGGGGAAATGATAATAGGAGTTACCATAGAACACAAAATATTGTTCATATGAGAGACATAAAAGGTATGAGAATTAAATATTATTTTAATAATAAATTATTAAACAATAGTATACTACATGAAACTTAAAGGATGCAAATAAATTAAAATTATAGTGATTAAAAGTAATAATTATGCAAAAAAATAAGGAATCCAAACTACCAATTCGGTAGGGTCAAATCCAAGAAAGTTTGCAACCCAATCCTTCACCAATTATAGAATTTAGAGTTATACATTTTAATTTCTTGATTTTTTTAAATTTTGAGTAATAATAATGAAGGAAAATCTATAAGTTGATGTTCTAGGACCCCCTTTGACAAAATGGTAACAATCGACCTAGATTATGTTGAATCAAGAGTGAAGGAAATGAAAATTCAATATGTTATGACTAAAAGTCTATGGTTGTTATAACAAATTGAGGGAAATGCATTGTCTTGTGATACCTCACAATTATCTCTACTAAAAATAAACTTTGTTGATCACACCTAAAGACCCCATTGTTATATAAGTTTGTAAATAAACTCTTTCAAAACTAAGATTGTGAGAAACAAAAATTGAAGAAATAAGACTAAAACCCTATGTGTTTTAAAAAGTTCCACTAGTATTCATGATTTTTAAATCCTTATGAAACCATCAAAAACCTTAGGTACCTAAGTACGGGGATTCAGTTCAAAAAGACATTGCTAATAGATTTATTTTTCAAGTTTAAGATAAAAAATTTAATCGATATAGATGAAGAATTTTTTAAAATACGATTTCATCTAGGGATATGTTGCCTTATATTAGAATTTTTATCACACTAATTCTAACTTGAACCATAGATGGGCTAATTATAACTTGAACCATAGACCCTAATTATAACTTGAACCCTAATGTATTCTAACTTGAACTCTAACCCTAATTGTAATTAAATCGGGTATCATAACCTTAGTTGAACACTAACCCTAAATGCATATAAACTTTTTAATCATAAACCTAATTAAATATTGATTGAATGTTTAACTCTCACCAAAATTACAACCATTTAACCCTAGACTCTTAATTTAATTTTTACCCCAACCCTAGAACCCTACACCAATTGACGGGGCTAATTCTAACTCCAACCCTAACCTGCATCTTAAATTTTAATTCATAATTTCATAATCCTAAACCTAACCCTAATAAAAATATAACCCTAACTCTAAACCTAGTTGAATACAAACCCTAACCTCAACCCTTACCCTAATATTTATCTTAGAACCCTAACCCTAGAATGAATTTTAACCCTAGAAGCAGGTAATTGAATTCTTTAATATTAAACAAGTAAACCTAATCATAACCCTAATTGTAATTTTGAAATCTAACTATACAATATATATTAAAGTTTAAGCCAAACCCTAATTGTACCCTAGATTTAACCTAATTTTAACCTACAAATAGGGTTTTAGTTTATGTTACGTTTTCTAGGGTTTTAGTTTACGTTACATTTTCTAGGGTTTTAGTTTACGTTTTCTAGGGTTTTAGTTTATGTTTTCTAGGGTTTTAGTTTACGTTTTCTAAGGTTTTAGTTTATGTTTTCTAGGGTTTTAGTTTACGTTTTCTAAGGTTTTAGTTTATGTTTTCTAGGGTTTTAGTTTACATTTTCTAAGGTTTTAGTTTATGTTTTCTAGGGTTTTAATTTATGTTATGTTTTCTAGGGTTTTAGTTTACGTTTTCTAGGGTTTAGGTTCAAAGATTAACGGTCTGAGTAAATTAGTTTTTTAGAACCTATAGTTTAAGGTTTTAAATTTCAAAACTAAATGTGTCAAATTTAGGTTTTCGATTTAAAATTTTATGTTGTTTGTTTCGTTGATGTTTTCGGTTAATTAAATGCAATTTAAAAACTATTAAATATTAAATTAAAACAAACTAAACAAAAATAACTAAATAGCAATTATAATGCAAAAATATTGTAGAATTCAACCAACCTAGAGGTCGCTAAGGTCAGGTGTGTCGACTGGAGGAGGTGAGAGTGAAAATTTTGTAGATTCTAGCCGTCCAAAACGCGTACGCGATTTGCTGTCTCTTGTCCTGGCGCTCCTAACTCGGCTGTGAAAATGACTTTCACAGTCGCTTATTTAAAAAAATAAATAGTCTTTAGAAACGCGTATGCATTTTGGAACGCGTACGCGTTATTGATTTAGGATCGCGTATGCGATGCATAACGCGTATGCGTTTTGTACGAGAATTTTTTTTTCGTCCGAAACTTCCCCTCTTCGTGGACCCAACTTCTTGCACCAACCCATTCATTGAAGTCACGAGGAGAAAGGGTCTTTGATCCTGAAGGGCATATTAATTTTATAAAGTAGAAACTTCTCACTAAAGTTGGGATTAC
>VCHN02000898.1:0-28030 GCA_007115665.2 Sequoiadendron giganteum | reverse complement strand
ATTATCCCTCAACCTTATACTTAAATGAAAAAACCCTACACTCTCAAGCCTTAACCCTCTACCTTATACCCTTAACCCTAACCCTAAACCCTAATCCGTATAACCTATACACTTAATCTCATACCCTCAACCTTGAACATTATAACTCAACCCTTCACCCTCAATATTATACATAAATCCTAAACCCTAAACCATCAACCCTGAACCTAATATCCTCAACTATATACCCAATATCCCAAACCATCATCCATATACCTTATACACTTAACCTTATACCCATAACCCTATACCTTAAACCCTAAAACCTAAACCCACACCCCTCATACCTATACCCTATACCCTCAACTTTACACCTAATATCCTAAACCCTAATCCCTATTCCCTATACACTTAACCCTATAACCTCAACCCTATACCTTAAACACTAAGCCTTACACACTCAACCCTAATATAGGGAGAGAGAAAGAGGGGGAGTGAGGGATTGGAGAGAGAGGGAGAGGTTGGGATGGAAAGAGGAGATAAAGTTAAGTAGAGAGGGGAGGAGAGGTAGAGAGACATTAGAGATAAAGAGTAGATACAAAAGGATAGATGGAGGGAGAGGTATGGAGGGAAAGAGAGGGAGGTGAGAGAGGTGAGATAGAGAGAAATAAAGAGAGTGTGGTAGGGATTGATAGAGGGATATGTGGGTAGAGAAGGATACGTGAAATAAAGAGAAGTAGAGAGAGATAGAGATAGAGGGAAAGAGGGAGGGTGAGTGAGAGAGGGGAGGAAGGGAGAGGTAAATAGGGATAGGTGAGATAAATATATGTACAGGGAGAATGGTTTCATATAGAGAATGAGAGAGTTATAGAGAGCGAAAGAGAGAATGGTCTGATAGAGAGGAGAGAGTGAGAGAGAAAGAGGATGAGGGAAGAGTGAGAGAGAGAGAGAGAGAGAGGTAGAGGGAGGGAGAGGAGAGATAGAGAGTAGATAGAGGAAAAGGTAGAGAGGGAGATATCTAGTGAGAGAGAGAGGGCTAGGGGAGATAAAGATAATTAGAGAAATGAGAGGTAGAGAGTAGTAGAGAGAGTAAGGGAGATAGACAAGTGAGATAGAGAGGTGTAGAGAGAATGGTAGGGAGTGATGGATGGAGAGGTAGGTAGAGAGGGATTAGGGAGATAGAGAGTAGAGAGGGAAGGTGAGGGAGAGGTATGAATTGAGAGAGAGGAAGGTGAGAGAGAGGTGAGATAGAGAGAAATAGAGAGAGTGTGGTAGGGAGTGATGGGGGGATATGTAGGTAAGAGGGATAGGTGAGATAAAGAGAAGTAGAGAGAGATAGAGATAGAGGGAAGGATGGAGGGGAGGAAGGGAGAGGTAAAGAGGGATAGGTGAGATAAAGATATGTAGAGAGGGAATGGTGACATATAAAGAAGTAGAGTTACAAAGAGGGAAATAGACAATGGTGAGATAGAGAGGAGAGAGTGAGAGAGAAAGAGGGTGAGGGAGGAGTGAGAGAGAGAGGGTGAGGAAGAGGAGAGATAGATAGTAGATAGGGGAAAAGGTAGGGAGGGAGACATCTAGTGAGAGAAAGAGAGGGCTAGGGGAGATAAAGATAGTTAGAGGGGGAAGGAGAGGTAGAGAGAGAGAAATAGAGAGGGAATGAGGGAGGGAGGGAGAGAAGGAAGATAGAGAGGTGTAGAGAGAGTGTTAGGGAGTGATGGATGGAGAGGTAGGTATAGAGGGATTAGGGAGATAAAGAGTAGAGAGGGAAGGAGAGGGAGAGGTATGGATGGAGAGAGTGGGAGGTGAGATAGAGAGTAATAGAGAGAGAGTGGGTAGGTTGTGATGGATGGAGAGCTGGGTAGAGAGGGAGATGGGAGATATAGATAAGTAGAGAGGGAGGGAGATGTAGTGAGGGAGAGAGAGGTGAGATAGAGAGAAATAGAGAGTGGTGGAAGGAGAGGTAGGTAGAGAGACGAAGAGGGGAGATAAAGATAAGTAGAGATGGAAGGAGAGGTAGAGAGAGGGAGAGGGGAGATAAAGATATGTAGAGATGGAAGGAGAGGTAGAGAGAGAGGAGAGATAGAGAGAAGTAAAGAGGGAATGAGGGAGGGAGGGAGAGTTAGGTAGGGAGAGAAAGGTGAGATAGGTGTAGAGAGAGATTGGTAAGGTTTGATGGATGCAGAGGTAGGTAGAGAGTGGGATTGGGAGATAAAGAGTAGAGAGGGAAGAATAGAGGGAGAGAGAAGTATGGAGGGAGAGAGAGGGAGGTGAGAGAGAGGTGAGGAAGAGAGAAATAGAGAGTGGTAGGGAGTGATGGAGGGAGAGCTATGTAGGGAGAGAGAGAGAGGGGGGGAGATGGAGGGAGGGATATAGAGGTAAGTAGAGAGGGAAAGAGGGAGGGAGGGAGAGAGAAGTGATGTAGATAGAATTAGAGGGAAAAGGAGAGAGACAAAGAGATACAGATACAAAGAGATAGAGAGAGATTTCTTGAGATCAAGGGATAGAACTCAGTTAGATAAAGGGATGGAGATAGTGAGAGAGAGGTATAGAGTGTAAGGGATAAAAATAAGTGAGATAAAGAGAGAAATAATATAACTTGTTGATTACTAAAATTTGAAATTCGTGAGATCTTCCAAAAATTAGAATTTTCCTTATAACTCCTAGAGATCTAAAACCACTCTCAAACATCATGAAACTATATACATGAAATATAACTTAAAGTATAAGAAATTAAGTGTGCATATGTAAATTTCAACTTATACCTAAATGCTTATTTCATGAATATAGTTTCCCTCAAAGATAATGAGAATAAATTAAAAAAGAAGAAAAATAAATTCAGTGTAGATCAAAACATGAGTGCGTTATAATGTGCTCGCATTTTTTCAATGCATTCACAAAATGAAAAAGCCATGTCAAAACTAAGATACAACGCAAGCACGTTATATCTTGCTTTGGGAATCCCCAAGCCTTGGGTTTGGTATTTTCCTTAGAATGCCAACTCAAAAGCTTGAAGGGCATTCCTAATGATCAAAGACGTGTTTATGTAAATTCTACAATATTTCACTTAATTGAGTTCATGCTCACCATCAAGATTACACATGGTTCAATGCCAAACAAATTGAACACCTGGGTAATGTTAGGTTCTCTCTTAGCTATCCAACGATGTAATTTTTTTCACTTTCTGACAATGTTAAGCCTTTCATCTATAATTTTTTTTTTTTGTGTGTCTCTTTTTTGGCAAAAAGCAGTGTTCGGTGTTTTTTCATTATAAATTAACCGTTCATCAAAATTTCAAATAAATTAAATTTTTAGAAACTAGACTCCATTCTACAAATTTTAAAAAAGAATAAAAAAGTTGAATTAGTTTCCAAAATTTGTAGCGGTAGCACGGCCAAAATTTTAATTTTTAGGAAGTTTCCACTTAGAAAATTAGTATAAAATCAAATATTCATTAAAAAATTATCAGAAAAATCATGCATCAACTACATACTATTAGATAATTTCTAACTGGAGCAATTTTAAAATAATAAAAAATGGTTCACCATGCTAGGGACATACAAGAGTTGATAAGTTATGTTTTTCCGATAAAAATATCACTAATTTTTGTACATCCCTC
The DNA here is from genome assembly GCA_007115665.2 of Sequoiadendron giganteum. NCBI lineage: Eukaryota > Viridiplantae > Streptophyta > Pinopsida > Cupressales > Cupressaceae > Sequoiadendron > Sequoiadendron giganteum. Next base: position 24,432 of record VCHN02000898.1, on the reverse strand, counting down.
TTTTGAACCCCTTAATCTCAACCGTTTTCAAAGTAAATTAGTAGTATAAAAAGTAGACTCAGAGCACTTTGATCCTTGTTTTTGTTCCATCTCAAATTCTTGAGTGTAACCATCCTCAATTTCACGTCCAAGGTTATTATTTCCTAATTTCAAAAGAAAAAAAAGTGGCCACTTAAGCCCCCTTTTTGGGAACCATCATTTTGCACTTACCCTATGAGCGGTAGATTTCACTGGATATACATCTCTTCAAAAAATTTCTTTGTGTAAAGGTGGTGAAAAATTGTGCCTCTACATCCACAAACTTTTCTAAAGTTAGGAAAAACTAGATATGCAAAGGTGAAGAATTTTGACGGCATTACACATTTGGAAAATAGCATCATGTTTGAGCAGTTAAAAAGTCTACTATTACATCTTTATTTTGAGCTTTGGCAAGCCAGTATGTCATAGTGGTTATTTTCAATTTCAAAACATTTCGAAGATCCTTATGTAATGGCAGAGAATAACCACACCATTACATAAGCTTCGATTTTTTTTGGAAATTTCACAAAATTGACTCTACAAAATAGGTTATATCTTATCTTATTCACATAAATCGGCAAAAATGACAATTATGTGGAATAAAATAGCTTTGGAAGGAAATGAAATGGCTCTTTGCAATGAGGTTTTTGCAAGGCTTTAAACATCAAACGACCTTAAACATAGACAAATGTTCAAAAAAATATTTTGAAAGGAAATAACAATAAGAAAGAATTGTGAATCACAACAATAAACCCTGAACAAAGAACACAACTAAAACAAAGAGAAAAGAAAGAAATACCTAAAAACATTGAGAAGAATTAACCATAATGAAAAACTTGATCAAAATCCATTAGTAAATCCTCACAAATTCATGCCAAATCATAGAGGAGGTCTCAATCAAAAACCATGAAAGGCGGAGAAGAAATAAACAAAATGAAATGATCAAGAATGAGATTAAAACAACTTTAAAAATTCATTTAAAATCACTTAATGATCAAAATAACATTAATTAACTATAAGTTCATTAATTTCATGTGTACGAAGGTGGGAAAGTGCACGGGCGGTGAAGAAGTTTGCTCGTGTATTTTTTTAAAAACATGGGATAGATGCAAGGGCACTAAAAATGCCAGACCTTACACACTCAAAGATTTTGAGATATGTAGCGTCGCTAGCGCTGAATAATAGCACCGCTACACCTTGGAAAATTTTCTATCAGCTCATGTAGGAGCATTGAAAAATAGCACCCTTGCATGGGCAAAAAACAATCTAACTCTGAAAAAGTAAAAAATGAAAAAATAATCATTTCAAAGCTTTTCAAGAAATGACGAGAGATGAGTGCTCCAGTGGACAATTTGAGGCTTTCGACCATACGTAAAAGAAAATTGATTTTTTTCTCATTTTTTGAACTAAGAGTGCATTGGACTACAAAATGAACAAGTTTTGTAGGGGGTTATCTTGTGAATCAAGCTTAGCTCGATTCAAAGATAAAAAATGGCAAAGGAAAGATACCAACTTACAAAAAGTCCTATGCTTCAAAGCATCTAGAATAGCTCCACTCAAATAATGTATACATAAGATGAATGAGGAGAATTTTTGGGGTTGTTTTGGGGCTCACCTTAGTCAAACCCCCATTTTGGTGTTCCCACCTCCACAGACAACCAGATAGATAGAGAGAATAATAGACACAAAGAAAAATAGGCACAAGAGTGATAAGAGCAACCCTCTAGTTACACATGGTTGATCTTGTAGCTATGAGTCTGTGATTGTCTTACGACTACATATTTTCTACTGCCTTTGTTGCATGGTTAGTTTCTCCAAGATACTTATGCTATAATTACCATAATTCATCATAATATGATATCATATTTCAGAAAGAATCATCTTAACATGAATTTTTTTATTGAACCACCATTTATCAAGTTTTAGTGCTTTATACTTTAAATATTAGTCACAAAGATTTAGGAATGTATTGGAAATGTTTCAAAGAGAAATAAATAAGAATAATTAATAAGAATAAATATTGAACTCATCAGAATGCATCTAATCAACCTTGCACTTGATAACACATTGAGGCACATTTTATATATTGTCAATGCTTTTCTTTACAAGTCTTATTCACAAACCTTTCTATTATCACTTTCCTAGTTCATGATTCATTTAAGTGCTCAATCTAACATATTTCAAGTATTGAAAGTAATTTGATAGAATTCATCAAATTCTTTCTTTGATATGGACTTACTCTACCTATTATTTCCTTATGAATTTAATGAACCAATGATGTGAGATTATTCAATTTTGAATCTCATTGTATGCTACTTACAATGCACATCTACACCTACTTGGAAAGATAATATCAATCCTAATAGTATATGATTTTGTCATTCTTTTTTCCTTACTATTAACTTACAAAGCTAGCTAGAAACATGTTGTGCCTTGCATACAACCCATTTTTTCCCCAAAAATAATTATGAATCCCATTATTTATTTTCAAATTTATTTATCAAATGTTCTCCTAGCTTTAAGTGTTCTAGTTTTCTTTGGTTCTTGATGAGCTTATTAGATTGTGAGATCTAAATAATTGAGCTAGTTAGAATTTTTCCATATGAGGTATTAGTTTGTGGCTTAATAATATGTGATTTGGGTTCTCATTTTCACATATTGTTTGTATTTTTTTCCTAGATAGTATCCAAGTTACTATCATGAAAAAATTTGATTTGAGAGTTTAAGGAGACTTTTTATGCTATATTACTATTTTTCAAACATTAAAAAAGTCTCTAAGTGTTCACCATGAGATTTACCCCTTAAAAATCTCATAAAACCATTAAATAGTCTTGTAAATAGCTTGAAAGCTATTTTTTAGTATCTAAAACCCTTGACAACCCCCCTTGAAGAATCAAAACCCTTTATTTTCTTTCAAAATAATATTTTTTCCAAGAGTTTAAATTCAAGTGATGGCAAGAAGGGAATATAAAATGAAGGTTTGAATATGGATCATTAAATATATTGCATACCTTGAATGCACCATTAGATTCCATTTAGTTGATCACTAATAACCTATATTTTCCCAATCCTATTGGGGATAAAATTGATAGTTTGGTATGTGTTGAATACCCTCATCTAGCTGTCGTGATAGAGCTACAATTGTCAAGTAGGATCCATAACCCTTATAAAAGTTATATGAGGATATTTTTTGGTGTGTAACAACAACTACAAGGTCCAACACATTCTGATTTATGATATCAAAATCCCCCTATAGTTGTTACAAAGATAAAACTAGATTTTAACTATGTGTAATTGGTGTTGCAATATGGAAATATTTTTGAAATTTTTTTTTACTGGATTTAACCTTAGGGTTAACTAATTGTTTTGATTTAAACAACCTCATTTTGAATCTCAATGCAAAGTAAACATCATACAGTGAAAAACCTTTATCTCTATACAAATCTTGATAAGTGTGTCCTAATATTTCAAGAAACTAAGATAAAATAGGTTGTAGATGCATACCTCTTCAACTATGGGTAGAGATAGAATTAAAAGGTATTAGTTTTTGTGAGATACCTAAACAAAATATATCATTTAGTATGGTGATTTATGTTTTGACATGCATGCAAGTATAATCATGTGTAGGATCTAATACATTTGATTTTCTCTTGTGTAGTTGGAATATTTATTTAAAGGTCAACATCATTCCTTAGATCCAATAAATTCATTCAATCCATAAATATTTATTTTCATATTAATCAACATTTCACCATTAGGGTGTGAGTATGATTGTAGAGATAAATACATTTGTTATCATCCTATATGAGTGTCCTACATAGTAAAGATTATTTTTTCTTTGGGTGGTCAACATTCAACACTCATACCAGTTGAAATAACCTTGACAAGTACTTTCACCAAACCCTATATAGTGTGTTATATCTTCCTTACCAACTCTATGATTATAAAGGAAGTGTAAAAAACATTCCTCACAAGGGTAATAGTCTACTAAGAAAGAAGAAGTATATGTCACAAAACTAGGTGGAATATTAAACACCATTTGAGGAAAACCATGTTGTCAACAATAAATGACATCTTAGGGCTATTACAACGACAATAAGATAGTATTTACCTAAGAAATAATTTTAAAAAATAGAGGCTAGTTACTTAGCCCATAAATTTACCATCCAAAATACTTCTTCATCTAAAATAACACTATCAAACATAAGCACAAGATGTTATATGATGACTAATGGACTATAATATTTCTTAGGCTATCTTAATATCATCATGGGGTATATCCTCCCTTCAAAATATTTGTATGGTATCCATAGAGCCATTATTGGCAATGCTAAGAATTGTCAAGAGGGAGTTAAAGACAACAAAGAAGACTATAATTTAGCGAAGTTTATCATGGAAAGACATAAAATAGTCAAGTATCAATTCTATAATATTTATGCCTCTTACGAGAATGAGTTATAATTCTTTCATAGAAAATAGTAGGAATGCTAATGTTTCCATAAGATAATAATCAAAATAGGTTATTATCATAATTAAGCTAGTTTTGCTCACTTAATTTCTTACGTATTATCATTGTGCCATTATAGAGAACAACAATAGGACAAAGCATACTCTCGGGAAATCACCAAAGCCATAAATAGCTAGGACTATCATGGTTATTAAGGCCAGTATAAATCTTTAGGATGTTCACGTGCCTAGATAGTCATATTAATGTTACCAAAATAAAAAACAATAATAATAGGTTCTATGTAGGATTTAATTAGGTGTACTAAATTATGAATGTTTCCAACTTATTGATAGGCATCAATTAAAATTCAATGATGAAAACTAAGAGGAATTTCTCATCAAGAGTAAGAACTTATCATAAATTCTAGTATCAAGACTAAGAGATCACTTCATGCAAAAATCTACCATTTTGTTCATATAGGATAGTAATCACCAATTGGCTAGTCCAATACCACCTAAATGGATTTTCATGATAATATAATATCACTTAAAAATTCCATACCACACACATATAAAGGAGACAATCCCAAAATACATCTAGTATCCTTGAGATTTTTCTTGTCACTAAGTCAAAATATTGCCATCAATAATAAATACAAGTATGACTTTATTGAGTGTGAAGTTATAAACTACTACTTTTTTTTGTTATGATAAGCTCCTTAGATGTCAAAAAATAGTAATATTCATGATTGTTATGTGCCTTAGAGCATAGACTTGTAGCTCATTTTCTCATTGCTTGCTATAAAACCGCCCTGAAGAATATTACAAGAAATGAAGGAATTTGGGTTGTTAGAAAATATCATATTACTTCTATGGATAGTATTATTCCTCCAAGGAAGTCTCTAAGTCAAATGGTATCATTGAAATATATGAGGAAATAATGATATTGTTTTGTAGACTTATAAATGAGAAGGACATGCACATGAGTGATGACAATCATGGTATTAGAAAGACAATTAAGGGACTCCATTAAATAAGTCTTAATTCCTTAGTCTAATGTAAACTACACAATACATTATCCCAAGGCTATTGTATAGCCATAATCATAATATACATAGTTACTCATGTGGTCACAAAAATCGTGACTATCCTTAATCTTAGAAATATTATTATTGTTTGAACTGTGTTATATCAGCCTTCTCAAGTCAAAAGCATCATGTTAATCAATAATATTCAAGAAATATACAATTACACTAATATGGAAATATTATAATTTCTTACCTCATCATCAATACCAATTCTAATCATGGCACTTGGGACCTTGCTACTCTCTAGCTCTAATATTGACCTCTAGGCATATTGATTACAATCATCAAAAATTCAATGATTATCATAAATGAGAGAAGTATTATCATGATGAATTCCATGCACCTAGTCATCCATAGGACAATAATCTATCCATTAGTAATCTCATTCCATTGAAGCATTCTCATCAAGGTCTCAAGTTTTTATCCATAAAGATGGGAGAATCTATTTAAATACAAAATATTGTCAAACATATAAAGTAGGTTGTCATCAAGGAAGAAGATAGTCATTGCAGTATAACAATTTTGTGTAGTTATTACTTCATTTCATTGTTTAATGATAAACAATTATCCTAAAAGGACTATTGCACTTACCTATCTTTGCTTGGAAGATAGCATAAGCAGTACTCAGAGAATGGAGACGTTGGAACTAATTAAAGGCATTTTGGATGTCCGTTTCATGTTCGTTTCATTGTGGATGTTGTAGGCGAGGGAGGATCCATGAGGGTTCATTTCATGTTCGTTTCTATTTTGTAGACTAGTTCTATTTTGTAGACACATATCTAAACCAAAGCAAAGAACATTTTGTTCACATATTTTAAGAAATTTATATAATCAAGTTTAGAACAGGTCCAAAACTTCAAATAATCAACATCTACATCTCCAACAACAAATTTCTATCATTTAATTTTAAAATAAGCATCACATTTAATTTATTTAATTTAGATATGAATCCTAGTCTTTATGAAATTTACTTTTTTTTTTTAAATAAAGCATAAAATAAACAAGATTTTTCTTCATTAAACTAAAAAAATAAATATAATAACATTATTAAATACATATTTTGTAATCATCCCATGACTAGTGTATTAGGTGAACCGTTTCCACTTTCTATACAAGCATAGTTCCTAACCCTATTTCCTCACCTTCTCCTTCTTATGATTGTCAATAGTAAAACTTAGCTTGCAATTATCTTTCTTTTTACTTGCATGATAGAAGGTAGACTCAAAGGCACATTTGTTTTTCTCTAATACATTAGAGTTATTCATCATCAAACTTATAACTAAGCATCCTTATCTTTAACTAACATTAAATTATAAATTCTATATTCCCATAACTATCATTTATTAATCAAAATTAACTATTGTGTGTATATAAAGATTTATTTGATTATCTTAGATTATACTCTTTTATCTATAATTATCATATTTTCCATTGTATCATCCTATTAGACTTCTATAAAATATAACCTCAAATTCTTCATATTTGAAATTTAAATCATTGTTAACTCAATGTCACTTTTATAAAATTCACATAATTTTTTAAATAAAACATAATAAATAATATTTTTCTTTAAATAAAGATCTAGATTTATAATGATATTATTAAAAATATATTTTATAATCATTAAAATATTAAATATTTGGTAAATTATAAATATATTTATTTAATTGTAATTTTTAAAATGAAAATATTATTATTTAATATATACAAAAAGAATAAAAGAACATAACATTTAATGTTATGCAACTTTTAATGTGACTCTTTTCTAAATATAAAAATTAATCACCCCAATGTATATCCTGTAATGAATGTGGGATGAAAACTGTTGAATTTCCAAGGAAATCTGTGACGCCAGGAAATGATGAAACGTAGGGAATGGGCTTAAAAACAATGCCAATATAGTTCCTTCTTGATTCTTGTCACTGCATCTATCCCATGAGTTGCTCGAGTGTTTGTTGTTTTGGCTACATCAGACAAATGTGAACTGTGCAAATGGAAAACATGAACAACATGGCAACAAGAACGGGAACGGGATATGTTGGGTTAAGAGGGCCTAACATGGGTCCAGCCACCTAAGCATTCAATGCTTAGAGTGTGCTATTTAATCCATGCCCAACAGGGATATGGTCGAAGCTAATGTTAAGATACAATGGGTCATGTGGATTCCATTGTAGGAGAAGATGTGGAAGCCAAGATGTAGGTGGTGGTTGGGCATAGGGCATTATTGAAAGAGCTAACTGATGCAAGTGAATATGGGGGTGCTAGCAATCCTGACAATACCGAGGGTGGAGGAGGAAAGCATGGTCATGGACGAAGGGGCAACAAAGGAGTAGGAAAACAAAAAACAACCAATAGGTTGATTTTTGTTAAATTTTGATAAGCTACATGTAAATTTTAGACTTGGTTAAATTGTGATGTATTTTGGGTTTGGCCCCCTCCATGCCAAATTAATATATCAAAAAAAAAATTGGTTTTTGAGTGGATATAACTTATACATAGCATTATGTATACATTGTCATAATGAGATTGGTCTTTATGACGACCATAATAAATGATTTATTGCTGCCTAAATTTAGGGAAATTGAGATGAATAATATATCTAATAATATAATATTTTAAGGGGCATTAAGAGGAATGAAAGAGGACAAAATACTAGCAATAACACCCATGTTGCAAAATATGTCCAAATTTTATATGTAAGTTAAGGATGAGGTATTTGTGAAGTTGGTAGCTAGTGGTGAGATTTGTTGTATTTGAATTGATTGTATTGCAATTGTGTGGTTGAATGGACTTGATTGTGAAGCCTTGGAGCTTGATGCAATGATTGTGGATGAATTAAAATACAACTTTCTAAAATTTATTTAGGTAATTATTCTTAATAATCTATTATGTGAGTAGATGTTTATGTTAGGTTGCATGGATAAATAGTCTTTCATTAGATATTCCATTTGTGATTGCGTTAGGTAGGATGGGTTGTCCCATTGATAGGCCAAATGCATAGTTGCAAATATTCAAAATATAATGATGCAAAGTTGTTCACTTAATTTAATTTAAAATAATTGTCTTGAGTATCATGTAGTTTAGTTATATATTCATTTTATCTAATGCTAATCATGGATTTTGGGTTAAAGTCCTATTCCAAAATGATATCCTTTAGGAAGGTATGTGGTGTCTATAATTCTCATGATGGACCAAGTCTACACCATTCCAACTCAAATTGTTTCGGAAAATAGAAGCATGTTGAATAATTTTGGTCAGGGCTATATATAATGATTCACAAGTCATGGTGATTCGATGAGATTTGAATTTTTAGTGCAAAGTTGAAGGTGTACACATGTCCAAGATGTGTAATTTACCTTAAGAGATGGTATGAGTAACTCAATGTTATATATTAATCAAAATTTTCGTTAGCCAAGTTACAACTATTAAGAGTGGTTGATGTTAAAATTGATAAGGAGCATTATAGTCAAGGTTATTAATATATTACAAGTATGATTTGTAGTGATTTTGAGTATAGGTTTTGAAATATATGTTAAATCTAAACACTTCATCATGGAAAAGTGTGGTTGATGAAATTTTAAAGTGGATAAAGGTTTGCTAATGGAACATGCTTTTGGAAATACAATTTCAAAAGGATTTTTAAGATGTCTACAAAGAGAGATTTAATGGGATTTTTTTCCTTCTAGAAACTAAGACACAAGAATGATAGTAGTAAGGATTAGGGAAAAACGAAAAACTTGAAGGTGATCCTACCAAAGGAAGGGATAATCTTCATGTCATGTTCACCACAATGTGTGCACTAAGATACCAAATTTGCTAATTTGAAAACTTTGAATGAAAAGTGGTAGAATGCCTCTCTCAATGTGCATTAAAAGAAAATCATAGAAAAGGATTTAGGTAAATATCAACATAAGATAAGGGCTATAATAAGATAGTGCACTAGGAAATAAGCCAAGACATTGAAGTATGATAATATGCGAGGAAAAATAATCTATTATATAAGGAAACCAATAAACTAAATGTGTGTAATAAGCATGTAATTTTATAATCAAACCATAAATAATCAAATAAAACAAATAGGACAAAGTGATAGTTAACTTGGTCACTTGTTAGCACATTAATCTCCCCCTTGGCTTGGGCACTTGCGGAGAGATGTTGTAGGTGGAGTTAAGGGGGATATAAGAACGATAGGGGACTCCAAATAATTACTATACTTTGTTGGTGGTTTTTGTAATCTTCAATCTCTACAATATTTTTTTTGCAATTTATTTTCCTTTAGTGAAGTTGATTTACCCTAGAACATTCAAAGTTGTGTAGAAAATTTTTCGTATTTACAAGTATATACACAATCAAGGGAGGAATTGTTATTTTGGAAATAACCAAGGAAAAACTTATATTGGTTTATAATCACAAGTAACAATTCTAAATAAAATTGATACCATCGTCATTGAATGGTGGAGTTAGTTATGCCTCATATGATAAATAATACAATCAGTGATCACTTGTCATGGATGATGACACTAACCAAGACACGCATCCATATAACCAACGCAATAAAAACATTCCTAGGAGGCTAAAATGAGTTAGGAAAGTTAACTAAGCATAATGTGGAAAATAGTTGGACAGATCACAAGCACTATATGAAGGCCAAAATGGGTTACTGATAGTAAGGAAATTGTTGTAAAACATTCATCATCACATACCTCTTAAAAAGCCTAAGTTCACCCACTTTCATCTCAAATTTAAGAAGTTAATACAGTCAACAAATTCTCGATGAAACAAAATACTAGCCAAAGGATGTGATTTTGCAATAGAGGTGGTCCTCGTACTAACTTAATGAATAATTGATTTTAGATGAGCATGTTTGCTTACTTGACCTCTACTCTCCTTTACTATGATTTGAAATGAATTTCTAAAATGTTATATTTCCCCAAAATGTCAAAACTTCACAATACACAAATATTTATAATCAATCTTAACGAATATATAATAAAAACTTTACTATTGAATAGAAAATTACCCCTATGTAAAATTACATAACTCAAAACTTGAAATGAAACATTTTATAACATTTTTAAGAATATGAAACCAAGAGCGGCAAGACTTTAGAGTGCCACTAAAAAAAGCAAAGAAAAAAATGAAAGAAAATAAAAGTCCTAAAGAAATTCAATTTGCAACGGGTATGCTGCTATTCAAATTCAAATTGCAACGGGTATGAAATCATAAGGTTAAATGTGTTAGGGATATACACAGGTGATTTTACAGATTTCTAACAAGAGTAGCGGAGTTTATGTAATGTGACGTCTGAATCTGGATAATGGTTTCAAAGCAATGGATATCCAAGAAGCAGGAACACTTCTACAGTGGAAATTTCCCTTTCTGTCATATAAATTCGCGGATCTCTTCTAAAAGAAGACAAAACACTGATGACAAAGAAAGCAGTGAAATGCTAGAGATGGGAAGGGTTCATCAGACGAAAGCGGATTTGTCTGCAGGTTAGGGACGACAATTCTACGACAACAAGACTAGGGTTTACAACAACTTAATTCTGAAGATTAGTCGGCTTTATAGGAGAATTGCAGTATTTTTTGATTCCCAACCGAGCTCTGCAAAGTGCCTGGTTGAAGATTAGTCGGCTTTATAGCCACCTTGAAGGTATGTCTGCGATGGCCCACATTTTTCTTTTATTATGAATTTTTTGAACATCGATTTGAAGACGCTGAGGTGTGAACTCTTTGCCAAACTTTTAATTGTTTGAAATGCATTTTTAAAATGTGAAATCTTGGTTGCATTGAATAGAATGGCATTTGAGTAAAAAATTTGAATAGAATGGAATTTGAGTAAAACATACTAGAATGGGTCTTTTGATATTTCATGTGAATAATAAAAATGATAGAAAAGATCCAGAGCTATGGTATCAACCTCCAAGTTGTTTTATCAATGTTGATGATCTAGGTTAGTGGGTAAATAGATACTTGCGTTTGAAACTTTTATACAGGCGGACTTGTCCTCTGTTACTCTGCATTTTGAAATTTTAGATGAATTAGCCAAGTCTCTTTAGTTTACATTTGAATTAGCTCTGCTATAGCGTCTCTACTGTCCACTATTTTCAGTTTCCACTATCCAACACTATTCTCAGTTACCACTATCCAACACATTTTATTGATGAAGATAATTACTTATTAGATGTGTAATTGGGCTACGGTTTCAGATTTCCTCAAGGTATTTTGTCAAACTTATCATAGACCTTGCCTTCAAGGTATTTCATAAGCCTACATTCGCTTGAGGCATCCCATGAGGCTGCATTCCTCTAAGGGATTCTGCCAAACAAATAACAAGTCCTCTTCCATTTTGGAAGTTATCTTTGTAAAGAACTTTCAATTTGTTCAGATAGCTGATTTTGATGCAAATCTAAGTTCTTCAGATTCATAAGCTTCTCCAAACCCGCTGAAATTCCTCCACAAAGCTTGTTCAGTGATAAGTTAAGAGAAACTAACTGCTGCAATTATCACTTTGGAATAGTCTCCCCACGAATATGAATCATAATAAGTGATACCAGTTGTAGAGGCAGAGTCTAAGCCATCTCTTGATTACTCTGTGTTTGAATACCAATCCTTCATTTCTTCAATTTTATAATGTGTATCAATTTTTACAATCTAGAAATTCATATGCAAGAACACAAAGACAGACTCGACTCTTACTCTGCAAATCTCTTTGAGAGGGTCCACATCGATTCCCTCCTTAACGTAGTCCCATGTTCATCATGCCAGTGCCTTCTCTAGTAATTATTTGGTCATCTCTCTTTGTGCACCTGACTTTTGGGTCGGTATGACCCCTATAGGCCTACCGATGGATTTTCTTCTGTTTTTCTTATTTTAATTTTTATATGTTTTTAGTATTGGATTGAAGATAGTTTGAAGAGAAATTTGTTACTTCTTCAATTTATCTAAATTCTATGTTTTTCTTACTAAGAAAAAACTATTATATTAGAGGGGAAAAATGTCCATTCCCAACAAGATATATTGGTAGTTTGGTAGAGTAGCTAAAATTTTCAAAAATAGCATTAAAAGATAAAGATCATATACAGATTTGTCTACAAATTCCTCGTGTTAGCATTTTAATTTATCCCTTTCAAGACAACACAAAATAGAACAGCATGTAAGAATAAACATTTCTTCAAATTAGAAATGGAAGCTCCCTTATAACTAAAAACTAAATTAAACCCTAAAGCTTAAGGACATGGGGCCTCTAGCTTTCTACAATATGTACAAGTTAAGTTTATGGATTTTGAGCATGCATTGCAAAAAAAACTAAAGAAGTTGTCCGCGGTTTTGTTCTCAGAAAAGGGTACAAGTCTTATCAGCACTTCTACTCAATATGAGAGATTTTTATATATTTTTCTTGAAGGTAAACACCTACTACAGCTAACAACATTCACATTTTTTTTCTAAATGTAGAGACTAAAAAACACAAGTACAACACAACACTTGAAATTGGATTAGACACACAAGACTCAACAAATCAAATGAAACAATGTTTGTGACCTTGGGGAATTGAGTTGGTTGAATGTATCCCCTTATCACAATGTTCCAAATAAAAAGTAGTCTTCTGTTACGTTATCTTCTCGATTTCAGCTTGAATTGTGCATTTCTGAAGTTCTCTGCCCGTGAATAATTCTTGTTAGACTTTCACAACCTTATTGTGGATAGATTTGTTTCTCTGATTTGACCCATATCTAGAATAGAGACAGAGCCAAATGTAGTGTAGGAAGCAAATGCCCAGCCAAATCAAAGATAAGTATACACAGAAATGAAACCACAAACTTGGCCCTTTATTACCTCTAGGGAGAAACAACTCCAAACTACCCTTAAATGCATCGAAGGGATCACCACAAGGGCAGATCAAAAGGTGTGTCAGTTGGACAACAGTTGACAAGCACCCATGGACTGACCCCAACTAATTAAAAACAAAACTAAGATTGTCTAGATATGCAACATGAGTTGGTTGAACACCTTTATTCAATATGTCTTTACCAAAGTCATTATAATAGAGAACATACCGTGGAAAAACGATTGTTTTAGTGCATACAATGATTACCTCTTCAGCCCGTAGAGACACACCACCATCTTCACCAAGGAAGCGAGCTTCTGGGCATCGACCTAAATCTAAGACAACCTGCAAGAGAACAAATTTAGCTTGACTAACAATATAAGATGTAAATGAAGATTCCTAACTGAAAAATAAATAGGTGAGCTTCAAAACTTAAACATGTCAAACAATAGGAGCGAAGGAGACTAATTGTGACATTCAGAGTCACATTTCTTCATGGTACTTGTCCTCTGTTACTCTGCATTTTGAAATTTTAGATGAATTAGCCAAGTCTCTTGAGTTCACATTTGAATTAGCTCTGCTACAGAGTCTCTACTCTCCACTATTGTTCAGATAGCTGATTTTGATGCAAATCTAAGTTCTTCAGATTCATAAGCTTCTCCAAACCCACTGAAATTCCTGCACAAAGCTTGTTCAGTGATAAGTTAAGAGAAATTAACTGCTGCAACTATCATTTTGGAATAGTCTCCCCACGAATATGAATAATAATAAGTGATACCAGTTGTAGAGGCAGAGTAAGAGTCGAGAATTCGTCTTTTACTTCAGTGTCAAAGATCTAGTGCTCTTTCCAGAATACTTGATGTTCAATATTATTGTTATTGATTTGTTATAGTGTTCTTTCTTGTCGGCTGCTTTGTTTCAATCGATATCATTTTATATTCATCTCTCACCTTGACATCTTGACAATCTAGAAAACAAATATAATTTCATGGGGTTCAGATCCCCTAAAATTGTTCTCCCACTGTAACTGCTCTCATCGAAAGAATCAACACAATCTATAGCACTTGCACCACCTTTACCAGAATTACTGAGAAATTTAACATGATAAAGTTTATACAAAATATAGAAGGGCCAAACCAGAGGGCCCCATGTCCCTGCTGTTGATCAACACAAATCACTGAAAGAAAGAATGATCTTCATCTGATTATGTGAAGGCACCAAAGTTGAACTTTATTCTATGTGATCAGCAGTTGAATTTGATGGTTGTATCAAGAGTGAAACAATTAATAGTAAATGTAAAACTTGATCCCAAAAAAGGTATTAGATTTATCCCCTGTCCCCTCCAACTTTGAATAGAGTATATGTCCCCATCAGCTTTAGTACTTTTAACCATAAATAAATAATTAAAACTTTGGTTGTTCCTTGTGTGCTCAATCAGCTTTCTGGTTTGTGTAATGATTGACATGTCTCTGCAAAAGACAGAAAGTAAGACTCGACTCTTACTCTGCAAAGTATGAGAAGCTAATTTCAGCCGATTTCGTGAGTTCGGGCAGTCCAGCGAGTCATATGACAGTCCAATGAGTGAGCAATATAAATTGGGGTCTTACTTGACATGATAATAGATCAATTTTAGCTGATTTCGTGAGTTCGGGCAGTCCAGCGAGTCATATGACAGTCCAGTGAGTGGTGAGCAATATAAATTGGGGTCTTACTTGACATGATAATAGATCAATTTTAGCTGATTTCGTGAGTTCGGGCAGTCCAGCGAGTCATATGACAGTCCAGTGAGTGGTGAGCAATATAAATTGGGGTCTTACTTGACATGATAATAGATCAATTTTAGCTGATTTCGTGAGTTCGGGCAGTCCAACGAGTCATATGACAGTCCAGTGAGTGGTGAGCAATATAAATTGGGGTCTTACTTGACATGATAATAGATCAATTTTAGCTGATTTCGTGAGTTCGGGCAGTCCAGCGAGTCATATGACAGTCCAGTGAGTGGTGACAATATAAATTGGGGTCTTACTTGACATGATAATAGATCAATTTTAGCTGATTTCGTGAGTTCGGGCAGTCCAGCGAGTCATATGACAGTCCAGTGAGTGGTGAGCAATATAAATTGGGGTCTTACTTGACATGATAATAGATCAATTTTAGCTGATTTCGTGAGTTCGGGCAGCCCAGCGAGTCATATGACATCCTCCCATGTTTGTATTCCTCGAAAATATAGCCGTGTGAGAAGAGTGTTGAAGTTATTTTTTAAGATGTTTATACTTTGAACTCACCCCTTACAAAATTGCCTTTTTCATAAAGTTCATCTCTGTGATCTATGCGACTATTTAATGAATGATTAGTTGGGTACTATTTGTATAGCATTGTGGTAAAACCATTTTGGAAGCATTAACATTTCTAAGGCAGTTAGGTTTACATTCGAAGGAGTCCTGATGAAATATATCAGTTGGAGGTCAAATTTGTTTAACTGCTCAATAGCCATCAGATCCTTAAGGAAAATAAACATTCATATGAAACAAGGCACGAGATAAACATCCATATAGGACACATGGGAAATGAACAAAATTTGAATCCATGATCTATTTTTGAAACTGTAGGTTATGACTATTTCTATTGTTTGTCACTTCTCTTTGCTTCAATGCTTTGAATTTTTCATGCTGGGTATGTATCAAAATGCAATACAATTATTCAGATTTATTATACAATATGAAGAACTGTATACTGTCTTAGTTTAATAATCAATATCAACCAATACATATTTTATTTATGTATATATATGTTTTATTTATAGTTCTATATATTTAAAATTTGTTTATGTATGTTTATGTTTTATTTATGTATTGTATACATTTTATTTATTTATTTACGTATATTATGTAAAATTATATTTATACACATTTAGATTTTATTTATGTATGCTTATATTTTATTTACACACACTAATGAGATTTTTTAGATAGAAGGAGAAGCTCTCAACCAAAAGAAGGCAATGTGGGAGTAGGATGTCAGTGTGACATGTTGTAGTGTTAGAGACACGTTGGCATCCTGTATAGACAAGGCTATAAACCCTCATATATAAGTCAAAGGATCTACTTAAATCAAGAATGTAGGTAAATGGTGTTGGGTGAAAATTTTGTAATCCCTTTTACATATTACAAAAATTGAATTTCAGCCACAATTATTGTGAGATAAAATATCTCCTCTCAAAAAGGGGAGGCACCCTTCTTACTACTTACTAGAACTGAAAGTAAACTATTTTGAACTTTACAATATACATACACTAAAATAATTATATGGGAGTGTGTTACATTCATGACTCTCTCTTCTTTCATAGAATATGTTTACAATGTTCCACATTTTGTATTTCTTGATGCAATAAAACTTTAAATAAAACCTAACTAGTAATTTCCAATACTTCTAACTTGTCAAAGAATAGTCTAGGAGTACCAGTATAATAAATATATGTAACTGGAAGGATTACAAAGGTACATATTCGTTATGTAGTCTTCAATGATTAGTTCCATAGTAAATTAATCTTGAGTGAACTTTTGGATTTTTTGGAGCTAGTTCCTCAAGATCCAACTCATCGGGAGAGATTACTTGCTTTTTCTGTTTCGATTCCTATGAAGCCAACCATGGAGGAAGAAAAGAAACTTTACCTTTGGGCCCTACTGCTAATTCCTGAGTTACACTAGTATATGTGGGAAAAAATGTGGTAGTTACAATATTTGTTGTCTCATTCATTACTGCTCCTAGAATTTGAAAATTCGATGTATCTGGCAATGGTTCATTCATGAAATGATTGAATTCAATTTTCCAAGATATGTCAAATGACATAGATGAAAAACTTGGAATAGATTATAGAGAACTCGAAGTAATATCAACACTCTGCAAAAGTGACTCTATGGAAGGAGTAGAATAAATTAAGTGCATTATGGGAGGTATTGTCACTTTAAGTGTATGTAGAATTGTTTAAGGTGGTGGTGAAGTTGGAAGAGGAGGTGGAGGAGAGGTGGGAATAGGAAGTTTTGTGAGGTGTTGTGGTAGCTATATGGGATGATGTATGCAGAGGACTTTGAGCGACATTCTCATGGGGAGATGTTCGTATTTCTTCATCATGCCTCTCTTCTTCCTATTCACTTCCCCCATCTCCTTGATCTCCCTTTGATTTCTCATCCTTTTCATCTTCATCATTCATTTATTCTTCCTCATTCAATTCTTCATCATCATGTTTCTCTTCACTTTTTAGTTGTTCATCTTCACTAGTTTATTCCTCTTCTACAGTTTTTGTTGTACTCTTCCCACAAGTGAATGTAACCTTAGGTCCCTTGCATCAGGAAGAAGGAGCAACACTTGCCTTATTCTGGGTACTAAGCTCTTTTTCTCGGTTGGCTTCTCCTTCAAATAAGTTTCACTTTCATAATTGGTCTTGAAAGAATTTAACTAAATTATTTGCCTTTGTAACCATTCAGTGGTACTACTCAAAATGGGAATAAGCCTTTGGCGGATGGAAGTATTCTCTTTTTGAGACCACTGAATGAGTGAAAAGGGTTTTCTTTCTATATCCCTATCATCGTAAGAATCATCTAGAATATCATGAGGATCTTCAATGTTCTTTGGAAGGTCCGCCAAGCCAAGATATGTTCTATAGTAAGCCTATAATAACCCATCTTTCTAATATCCTCTTCATTCCTATAATCTACCCAAATATCTTCAAAATGATAGAAATTCCTATGAATCTTTTTATTTTTCTCTTCATTCCTCTATAATCAAAATTATTTCTATATTTGTAAGTCTTTAGAGTAACAATTTGCATCTTTGATACTACAACTTTGGCCTTGGGCACAGCCTGTATTGAATATCTACCAATGGTTATTGGAGACTTAATACCTAGCTTATGAATGGATTTACATTCATTATGCACTATGATAACCTTTCTACAAATTTCCATCAACACCCACTTGTCAAAATAATATCTCGGTAACATGTAGGAATACCCTATATAGCAACTTACCCTTAGGTATATGTAAGTGGGAAATTGCAAGAAGATACATCCATATTTATTCAAAACCTTCCACACTTCATCAGAGACCCTTTTCTTCTCCAAGGATGGATCAAACATACAAATTAAGGGTAAAAAAAACATATCTTTTACCCTTCTAAAGTGTTTGATGTTGCCTCTGAGAGTAATTTGGGAATAGTACTTATGCACTGGCACATGTATCTCCTATCTCCTTCTATTGTTAGACCTGGATATTTCCTCATGGTTGCTAGATCGTACACTAGGTATGAAGTAATGTAGAAATTTTATGGATCTCACCACTGATTTGGGCACCCCAATCAATGTGATACTTTTTTCTTGATTATCCTAATGCACTCATACATCCACTCTTGGAAAGTTTCTCAAGTTGGTAATCCTTTTAATCTACTTAGAAGTGTTAGTGTTTCTTAGATCAGATTATTTAATCAATTGAATAAAAGAAATGCAACACATAAGACAATGAACACAACAAGATACCCTGGGAAAACCCTCCTCTTGAGGGAGAAAAACCCAGCAAATATATCTCTTATATATTGAAGGAATAAGAGCAGAAATCTGCTTGAACTCAGGCCCAACACAATGCCGAATTTGATACAATGAATGATAGCATCTCTCTTAGATGCAAAGATACAAATGAATATGTTTCTCCTTTTAATCGGTCTGCTGCTACAAAATGATGATCTGCTGTTCAAGTATGAACTTCTTCTATGTATGTGAATTCAAGTATGAGCTTCTTCTATGACTGCGAATTCTGCTCTGCCAAAATAGCGAACTTTCTTTTGTGTATGTTCGGATCTGTATTAACATCAAAAGTGACCTTGTATATATACCTTCTTGGCGCCTCTTCATATAGGTCGGCCTTTTTGATAAACATTTAATAATAAATAAAGTCGGCCAGAATGAGTATATTGTATAACTTAATTATAAAGTCGGCCCATGTACTAGTGAAGACCGACGCTGCATTAACATCAACACTCCCTCTCAGCTAGGGATGAACTTCCATCTGCACAAGACACATTATGTTAGAATGAAAACAAAATAAAATATCACCTCAACGTGATATTAACCATTATGGCTACTCCCATAGATGGTAAAAAACTCATCACGGATTCTCTCACGTGATGTTGTCATGGAGTCACACACATGACATCCACCATAGCTTCTCCGAGAGGGTGGAAACAAGGGCTTTCACCTCAACTCTCTCTCATCAGAGAATTGCATTATCAAGGACTTACACCTCAACTCTCTCTCAGCAGAGAATTGTATTAACAAGGGCTTTCACCTCAACTCTCACTCAGCAGAGAGTTGCATTCTCAACAAGGATCACTGATTACTGAGACTCTTTCTTAGTCAAGGCTGCATTCTCCACCATACCAAGTTTCTCTCGGAAGTATACAAACTTCATCCTGGCGAGAGGCTTGGTGAGAATGTTTTCCGTTTGCTCTTCAGTGCTGATATACCTCAACTGTATAGCTTTCCTTTGCACCATATCTCTAATATAGTGGTACTTGATCTCAACATGTTTTGTTCTATCATGAAACAGCCACAGATTGACGAAAAGCTTCACATACAGCTTGACATCGCCAGATAGTAGGCTCATTACTGACCAAATAATCCCCGGCAAGGAGCTTACGAAGCCACACTGCCTCACGAGCTGCCACACAAGCTGCAATATACTCTGCTTCAGTTGTACTCAAGGCCACAGAAGACTGTTTCCTGCTACACCAGGAGATCATAGCAGTCCCCAAACTGAAGCAACAACCAGAAGTACTCTTCCGATCTGAGACACATCCTGCCCAATCAGAATCAGTAAAACCATGCAGCTCCAAATCCACATTTGAAGAATATCTCAACCCATATCCAATTGTGCCATATAAATATCTCAGGATATGTTTAGCTACTACAAGATGTATTTGCTTTGGTTCACACATAAACTGGCTAAGTGCACTCACTGCATAGCATATATCAGGTCTAGTGTTAACTAGATACATCAATGAACCAATCAACTGTCTATACATCGTAGAATCCACTGGTTCTGAACTAGCTGCAGCTTCTTTCAACTTATCTAAATTAGACTCCATGGGTGTAGACATAGGTTTGCAGTCAAGCATACCAAACCTTTTGAGAATGTCAATAGTATACTTGCCTTGACTTAGAATCATCTCATTTGGCTTTTGCCAAACTTCTAAGCCAAGAAAGTAATGCATAAGACCTAGATTCTTCATCTCGAACTCTGAAGCTAATTCCTTCTTGCATTTTAGTATTAGATGTTCTTCACCAGTAATGATCAAGTCATCAACATATAAAACTAAAATCAATGCGTCACCATTTACTACCTTGAAGTAGAGGTTAGAATCTGCATCATTCTTTGAGAAACCCAAACTTGAAAGGTACTGATCAATTCTTTCATACCAAGCACGAGGAGCTTGTTTAAGACCATACAAGGCCTTCTTCAGCTTGCAGACATGAGACTCTTTCCCATGCACCTCAAATCTTTCTGGTTGCTCAATGTAAACCTCTTCTTCTATTACGCCATTCAGAAAAGTTGTCTTTACATCCATTTGGTGAATCTTCCATCCTCTAGATGCAGCAATAGCAATGATGGTTCTAATAGACGTGTATCGAGCCACAGGAGCAAAAGTTTCTTCATAGTCAACTCCCTCTTTTTGTGAGAACCCTCTAGCCACAAATCTAGCCTTGTGTTTCTCAATGCTCCCATCAGCTGCATGTTTGATCTTGAAGAGCCACTTAGAAGACACCACAGATTTGTCTTTGGGTCTAGGAACTATATCCCAAACATTGTTCTTAAGTATAGATTGATACTCCTCAATCATGGCATCCTTCCATACTTGTTGACTAGAAGCTTTTTCAACATTTGAAGGCTCTGACTCAATAATCTGACTCATCAAGGCAACATAACTAGAGAACTTGTGAGGTCTCTTGCTTTCTCTGAAGGCTCCTCTTGGAGCTGCAAACCTTTCTGCTTCCTGCATTGTCCTGCGAGCCCAAAGAGGTCTTTTCTTTCCAATCACAATGTCTAGAGGCCCATCAGTAGGATCCAAAGGCTCAACTAGATCAATATCTTCTTTAGGTTTTGTATCCTCCTTCAGATTCTCTGGAATATTGTCAACTTCCATATCTTGAGGAGATTCTTCTTCATCGACCTCCATAAGAGTGCCTTTGGACCTTCTATAAGCAACATCTTCCTCAAATGTGACGTCTCTACTGATCTCAATAGACTTCTGTCCTGGAATGTAAATCCTGTAAGCTTTTGATGTCTCACTGTAGCCTACAAGAATTCCTTTCTTCCTATGTTCTAGCTTTGTTCTTCTTTCCTCTTTGGAATATGAACATGGGGATCGACAGCCGTGATCCTCAAATGACTAACTGCTTCCACGCCTGCAGAATGCTTCTTCAGAGTTTTCACTTTCTAAGATCCTCGTAGACTCCCTCGCTTTGAACATAGATGGTCGCTCTTGGATGCTTCACCAAAAGAGATTGTAAGTCTTGATCATGGATCATAGCTTATCGGCTCCACAATAGACTCATTCTTCCTTTCAGCAATACCATTTTGTTGTGGATTATAGGGAACACTGAACTCCCTCTTAATCCCTGCTTCAATACAAAAGTCTCGAAAAGTGCCAGAAGTGTATTCTCCACCATTATCAGATCTTAATACTTTGATCTTCTTCCCAGACAGATTTTCAATCTGCGCTTTGAATTCTCTGAATCTTACTAATACTTCTTCTGATTCGTTCGATCTCAAGAAATAAATCCAAGTCTTTCTAGAGTAATCATTAATGAAAATAATATAATACAAGAAACCACTAGATGATGCAATAGACATTGGACCACACAAATCAGAATGAATGAGATCAAGAATACATTTAGATCTTATTTTCATTGGAACATACCTTTGTTCTTTAAGCCTTAGGGCACATCCCTTTGCAAGTACCTTCATGTTCTTGATCATTTCTAAGACTCTGGTGACCATTCTCTTCCAAGATGTAGAGCACAAAGTAATGTAGAGCCAATCTTCGATGCCAAGTTCACAATACGTCGGCATCATATGCACAAGTGCTTGAAGAGGACGAGTGCACAGCATGTAGAGACATTCATGTCTAACTCCAATCACTTGAGCAGATTTGAAGCTGGAGTTCTTTGCCCATATAAGAACTTTCCTTTTAGAGAAGGCAACTTGATAACCTTTGTCTTCTAATGCTGAAATTGAAACAAGGTTCCTCTTTATCCCTGGTACGAACAGTACATCATTCAATTCCAAAGAAATTCCAGAATCCAAGTGAAGAGTGGAATTTCCAAACCCTTTTACAGAATATCTAGCATCATCTCCAATAACAACTTGATCACTAGAGTTGTTTTCCATTAAGTTTGAAAGGTGACTTCTGAATCCGGTGATGTGTCTAGAAGCACCACTGTCAATCAACCAAGTGTAAGAGTCCGTAGAAACATTGCTAGACAAGGCTGAATAAAATAGATAATTACTAGAGTCCTTTTGTGGAGTGACTTCTTCAACATCTGCAGTGGCAACTTGAAGCTTAGGTCGTTGAGGGCACACCCTCGCAAAGTGACCATACTTATCACAACGAAAACATTGAATCTTGGACATGTCTCGTTTTCCTTTGAAGGTAGGAGCATCATCATTTCCATCTTCTCGATTCCTTTTGAAGAATCCTTTCTTAAGGCATTTTCCTTTGTTTGATGAATGAGAGGTAAGAACTTGTAATTCTTCATTCTTTGAGCTTTGACCAATCCCCCTTGTTGTTAATCTTGACTCTTCTTGAATGCAATCAATCCTCAATCGATCAAACTTAGGAAGTTCGGATCTTGCACTGATTCCTTGGATGAATGCCTCCCATGAAAGCGGAAGACCATTGAGAGCAAGCATAGTCAGTTCTTTATCATCAATCATGTGTCCAATAGTGGAGAGCTGATCTTTTATCTCTGAGATCCTCATGAAGTATGTAATAACAGATTCTCCTTTCTCCATTTTCACATGATGAAGTTGTTGCTTCAGAGCAAGGGCACGACTGGTGTTGTTGATTTCGCACATCTCTTCCAAGGTTGTAAACATCTCTCTTGCTGTATCCAACTTGAAGATAATTGGTACAATATGATCTTTGACGGAATCAACCAATGCTTTCTTTGCCCTAGTGTCTTTCTTCCTCCATTGCAGCTTCTCTTCTTCCCCCTCAGGTTTGGGAACTTTTGTTTTCACAAACTCAGCCAAGTCATTCTCTTCCAAAGTTAGCATGAACCTGAACCTCCATGATATGTAGTTCGAGATCCCTTCGAGTCTATCCTCGATTTTCAGACCGTTCACCATCTTGAGAAATTTAGAAGATAGACTGAAAAAGAATAAGGTGAGTGTTGCGAACTAAATCTGATCACGATCTTTTTCACACCCGCTCTGATACCATGTTAGTGTTTTTTAGATCAGATTAGATAATCAATTGAACAAAAGAAATGCAACACATAAGACAATGAACACAACAAGATACCCTGGGAAAACCCTCCTCTTGAGGGAGAAAAACCCAGCAAATATATCTCTTATATATTGAAGGAATAAGAGCAGAAATCTGCTTGAACTCAGGCCCAACACAATGCCGAATTTGATACAATGAATAATAGCATCTCTTCTAGATGCAAAGATACAAACGAATATGTTTCTCCTTGAAATCGGTCTGCTGCTACAAAATGATGATCTGCTGTTCAAGTATGAACTTCTTCTAGGTATGCGAATCCAAGTATGAGCTTCTTCTATGACTTTGAATTCTGCTCTGCCAAAATAGCGAACTTCTTTTGTGTATTTGAATATATGTTAACATCAAAAGGTGACCTTGCATATATACCTTCTTGGCGCCTCTTCATATAGGTCGGCCTTTTGATAAACATTTAATAACAAATAAAGTCGGCCAGAATAAGTACATTGTATAACTTAATTATAAGGTCGGCCCATGTACTAGTGAAGACCGACGC
>VCHN02000699.1:0-31610 GCA_007115665.2 Sequoiadendron giganteum | reverse complement strand
GGAAACTGACATGTTGTCTTGGATTTTTATAGAACTGAAGAAATCAAGTGAATTTGAAGAGAAATCGATGAAAATTTTAGTAAACAAGTTGTTTGTTTAATTTGATCTTCTCCCAATTCTGTTTGGGATTGAAATCCCTTGAAGAAATGATGGTATGGAGGAGTTTGGTTATTGATGCTCTGCATCATAGTGGTATTAGAGCATCGGGATGTAGATTTATTTTCATTTTGCAGGTTGAAGAAGAAGGTGAAGAGGCAAGGTTGCTAAGATGCCTCCAAAGAAGAATGATATGGCTAAAGAGATGAAGGAGATGAAAGATAGGCATGCAAGAGAAATTAGAGAGTTGGAAGAGAGAGTCATAGCCTTGGAGAAAAATAAAAGAAGGGAAGTGGAAGAGACTAAGACTGAAGAGGAAGATGAGGAGTTTGAAGATGTGGAAGAAGAGCTTACTCCAGAGGATCAAAGAATTGCAAGGTTGTTGAAGGTAGTGAAGACTGACAAGCCTAAGGTAAAACTTGATGTCCCTAAGTATGGTGGTAGTTTAAATTATTAAGAACTATTGGATTGGATTGTTGCAATTGATAAACATTTTGAATGGGATGAGGTTCTTGAAGAACAAAGGGTCAAGATTGCAAAAACTAAGTTGCAGGGTCATGCTTTGGTATGGTGGGATTACTTTCAATCTGAGAGGAGGAAGAAAGGAAAGTCTAAAATCACATCATGGGATAAGATGATATCAAAACTCAAAGGTAAATTATTACCCAAGGATCATCAAGTTCAGTTGTTTAAGAGGTTGTAAAATTTAAGACAAAGGGAGATGGATATTAAGTCGTATACTGAGGAGTTTTATAAATTGAGTTTAAGATCTGGTCATGATGAGAATGAAGATGAAAAGATTGCTAGATATATTGGTGGTTTAAGGTTAAACATACAAGATGAATTGGTTTTGGGTAATCCTAGAACTGTAGATGATTGCTATCAAATGGCAATCAGGGTGGAGGAGAAAATGAAGAGAAGGCAAGACAAAGCAGCAAGAGGAAGAGGCAACACTTCTAGAGGAAAAGGATTAAATCCTAATTTCAAGGAAAACAATGAGACTCAAGGAGATGACAAGAAGGACCAAGATCAATCTGATTCCAGAGGTGGATGGAGAGGTTCGAGGGGCAGATTTAGTGGAGGAAGAGGCTCCTACTAGTTCTTAGGAAGATGCTACACTTATAACCAGCTTGGACATCCAACCTTCAAGTGCCTTGAAAAGCAAGGCTCAAGTTTCTATGGTGGAGAGAGAAGGAATAAACTAGTGCATGAGGATGAAGAAAGTGTGACCTCACCTGTGGTGAACTTTACATCTGAAGTTGGAGAGAGTTTGATGATTAGGAGAACATTGCTCAAGGCACCAATCTCTGAAGAATCCCCACAAAGGAAATCACTCTTCAGAATCAATTGCAAGGTACAAGGTAAAGTATGTAGGATGGTAGTGGATTTAGGTTCAACTGAAAACATGGTTTCTTGTGAAATGGTGAATAAAATAAATTTGAAAAGAATCCCTCATGGATTACTTTACAAAGTATCTTGGTTAAGTGATGGTCAATCTTTGTTAGTAAATGAGCAGCCTATTGTAGATTTCCAGATTGGTGACTATAGGGATAGTGTTATTTGTGAAATTCTTCCAATGGACTGCTGTCACATACTCCTTGGAAGACCATGGCAGTATGATAGGTGTGCCATGCATGATGGGAAAGAAAATAAGTATACCATAAGGAAAGATAGCCATACATTTGTTTTGACTCCACTTCTAGAGGATGTGAAAGGGAAAGCTGAAGTAATCATGTGTGGGAACAAGGAGCCTGTAAGTGTTGTGAGGGAAATCAAAAATTCTGGTTTTGGGAACCATTATAGGTCTGGTAATACATGGGAAGTGGATATAAGGACCAATGTAGCAGCAAAGGAGGTAATGACACCGGGTTTGTGTGAAAGTCTTATGGTGGGAACCATAGAATGTCCTGTTCTTGTAGATGTGAGAGTAAAGAAAGCAAGGTTTGTAACTACATAGATATATAACACTGATAAAACAATGAAGAAGCATGGTGGTAGTGTGTTGGGACTGATGACAAGGGTACAAGGACAACTTGTTGTTAAATGGGTAAAATGCCGAGTTTTGGAGATTTCAATGAACCTGACTTGGAGATTGTTTTCAAATTGCCATTGTATGAATGTTGAGAGTATTTGTAGGGCCTTGGTAGAGATTTGTTGTTATTTTGCAAGATTAATGGTTTGAAAACCTTGAGGGTGAGTTGATGCCTATTAGGTTGAATCATTATGAAGAAGAGTTCTTTGACTACGAATTGACATTTCCATTGTTGTGAGTCTTCTCCACCTTGGCTCTGCATCAAGACACAGCTAAATTTATCATTTCAAAGCAATTTTTTTGATGCATTTTTTCAAGCAGTTCACTGCCTTATCTATGATATTGCTTACTATTATGCTTTTGATATATTTTTTCAAAGCATCCATAGCTTGTTCAAAATCACTTTTTTAAGGCTTTTAGCCATAGCAGGAAGCCAATGAACTATTTGAGAAGATGCTTTGGTAGACATGTATGAAAAATGTGGTAGCATAGACAAGGCAGTGAATTGTTTGAAAAAATGCCTGAAAGAAATGCGGTCTCATGGTGATTATTGTCATTGCATTCCATCACCATGAGACCACATTCATTTAAGGCATTTTTTCAAATAGTTCACTGCCTTGTCTATGGCTTCTCATGGCCTTCCATCACCATGAAACCACATTTATTTGAGGCATTTTTTCAAACAATTTACTGCCTTGTCTATGCTATTGCTTACTATTATGCTTTGATAGATTTTTTCCAAGCATCCATAGCTTGTTCGAAAGCACCTGTTTTAGGCTTTTAGCCATAGCAACAAGGCAATGAACTATTTGATGAAATGCTCTGGTAGATATGTATGAAAAATGTCATACCATAGACAAGGCAACAAACTGTTTGAAAAGATGCCTCAAAGAAATGTGTTCTCATGGTGATGGAATGCCATGACAGTCCATCACCATAGGCATTCATCATGGCATTCCATCACCATGAGACCACATTTATTTGAGGCATATTTTCAAACAATTCACTGCCTTTTCTATGGCTTGTCATGGCATTCCATCACCATGAGACCACTTTTCTTTGAGGCATTTTTTCAAAAAGTTCAATGGCTTGTCTATGCTATTGCTTACTATTATGCTTTGATAGATTTTTTCCAAGCATCCATAGCTTGTTTGAAAGCATTTGTTTTAGGCTTTTAGCCATAGCAAGAAGGCAATGAACTATTTGATAAAATGCTTTGGTAGACATATATGAAAAATGTCATAGCATAGACAAGGGAATGAACTATTTGAAAAAATGCCTCAAAGAAATGTGGTCTCATGGAATACCATGACAAGCTAAAGCAATTGGCAGCTGCTCCTAGTTATTAGTTATGCAATGTGAAGTAATTGCATAACTGCTTAGGTTGACTTTGTCAAAAGCTATATTGTAATTGAAATTTTGTCATCTATCAGCATCTAGTTATTTGTTATGCAATGTGAAGTGATGCTTTGAGTTTGAAAGATGTGCAATGCATGAATAAAAACTACAAAAATCTATTTTCTACATTTCATTAGTTAAACTCTTTATTTTATTCTCTCTATATCTCTATGCTATGGAAATGCCTTTCGATTTCAAAAAAGATAGTTTTTATCTCTTGTTATACAATTTTTTACCTTTTTTTATCTCTTGTTATAAAAAGGAGCAGATATACAATGTTAAAGAAGAGTGAAAGCACAACTAAATTTATAATTTCAAAGCAATTTTTTTGATGCATTTTTTTAAATAGTTCTTTGCCTTCTCTATGATATTGCTTACTATTATGCTTTTGATATATTTTTTGAAGCATCCATAGCTTGTTCAAAATCACTTGTTTTAGGCTTTTAGCCATAGCAACAAGGCAGTGAACTATTTGAGAAGATGCTTTGGTAGACATGTATGAAAAATGTGGTAACATAGACAAGGCAGGGAACTATTTGAAAAAATATCTCAAAGAAATTTGGTCTCATAGAATGCCATGATAAGAAAATTCCATTGGCACCTGCTCCTAGTTATTAGTTATGCAGTGTGAAAAAATTGCATAACTTCTTAGGTTGACTTTGTTCAAACTATATTGTAATTAAATTTTCGGCATCTATCAACATCTACTTATTAGTTATCCAAAGTGAAGTAATTCTTTGACTTTGAAAGATGTGTAATGCAATGTAATCAACGACATGAATATAAACTACAAAAATCCACTTTTTACAATTCATTAGTTAAAATATTTATTGTATTTTCTCTCTATATCTCTATATGCTATGGAAATACCTTGCAATTTTATTTAAAAGGCTTAATAGGCCAGTTAGGTGGTATTTGCAAAATCAAGTTGTGAATGAATGGTAATTAAGAGCAAAATTGGAAAATTGCCATCTTAGAAGTCTAACAAAGGGTGGTTATGGTGGTTGATCGGCTCAAGGGGTAGTTGGAAGGTGGTATCAAGATATATTGCTGTAATACCCCAAGTTGAGGGTTGATTTTGTTCAGTTTCTAATAAGAAAATATACTTTTGAAAACGCTGATCACTGGTTTTCTTTGTTTTCTTGAATTTTCTTTGCCTTGCACAGGCCCAAACAATTCTATCATGAATTGAGGCTTTGGATACTTGATTGCATATGTGTTTACTATCTTTGCATCTGTTATGAAGGTTTAAATCCACCGTTGGTGTGTGTGGGATCAACAAACTTGGTTATTGCTTTGTTTTCTATGTTAGGGGTTTTGAGGGCAACACCATGACACATTAGCCAATCCACCTACTGTTCTGACACTATTGCTTAGTGGATTGGCCTATACCATGATTAGTTTGGTGAATGAATACTTTGGAGGCTGAGAGAATGAATAAACTCAGTGGGGTGTGAAGTTCTAATGCTGTTTAGGGATGTTTCCACCATGAAAGTAAGGAAATCAAGTAGTGAATATGAGAAATAATGAAAGTAATGGGATTGTGTGTGTATTTTAATGTAGGGCAGAGGTATTTTTGGGTGTTTGGACCTTTGGAAGGATTGGGGGAGGTCTGGAGTTATGAGTTTCTTTAAAACCCTTATTTTTGTGAAGGTTTAGGACGGTTTGTGAGTAGAGGAATAGAACAAGTTCTTGGGGCTATTAAAATGGGAGAATCCTATGTTTGGTGAGCATCCCTAAGACTGTTTCAAGTTTCCTTGGTTTGGAGGTGAGTTTGTGAGGGGGTTCCTTTAGAAATTAGGCATAATTGTGAAGCCTAGAGCGAGGGAGGTGTATTGAAAGTTCATGTTGGTCCAAAAGAGTTACTATTGGTTTTGGAATATTTTGTTTAAACCTGAAAAGGGTATCTTAATCCACCTTTAAATGGTTAGGTGTTTTGGAAAGGTTGGGAGAAATTAGGCTTGGACTGAGTTTTGAGTTTGGTGCAAGAGCACCTACACCACATCATCAATTTTTTTAATTTGAATACATCAATAGGGAAATGTTAGTTTCTTTAGGTTTATTTTGTCTAATAAGATTTGAGAGATCAATAATAATGAAAATAAAGGGTGTTTTGTGTCTTAGAAGTCAATTAGAAATCATATAAGTTGTAAAATGTTGACAAAACAACTTTAACACAAACAAATGTAATTAAGGGACCAACTAATCCCAAGGTTGGTTATGGAAATTGGGGAGAATATGGTTGTTGAAAAATTCTTTAAAAAACCTTACCAAGGCTCGAATGAGAGAGTGGAAGAAGTTTTGTAACAATTTTACACAATAAACACCACAGTTTTGAGCAATTTTTTTTTAAAAATTGTTTTCTTGATCTTTTTGAGTGTTGTACGGGAAAATATAGGTTCTTCATGGTCTAATAATTTCAGAGGATGTGTATATATGTTTTCTAATTCATTTATTTTTTATTTGGTGTCTTAATTCTTTGTTTGTAGAGAGAACCAACACAAATAGTGATTGTCCCAGTGTTGTTGAATCAAGGGTTTGAGGGGAAATTTGTGATGTAACAATCAATTCACCTACTGTTTGCTACTATATCTCAGTGGATTGATTTAAAAAATGTTATAATAAGTGTGTCAACTCATTTTTGAATAAGGAGTCATAATTATGTGGCGTTTTTGTGACTGTTCTAAGATTGAACAAGGGTTTTCCAACATGGAAGTGAGGAACCAAAGAGTGGTTTTTAAGAATTAATGCCTGTAAGGGTTATGTGAGGGTCTGATGAGACTTTTCAGAAGTATTTTGAGGTGTTTGGGGCTTTGGAAGTGTTGAGAGAGGTCTAGAGTTGCATGTTTCTTTAAAACCCTTGATTTTGTGAAGGTCTAGGAGGGTTTCTTGGGACGGTGAGTTAGAGGCTCTGTAGACACAAAATAATGACAAAATTTGAGGTTTGGAACCATGAAATAAGACTATCCAAGGTGTTTGGGTAGATACCTAAAGTTGGAAGGGTTGGAAGGGTGGTCCCTTTGGAAAAAAAGGGCTAATTGTGAAGCCAAAATTGAAGTAGGTGTGCTGAAAGTCTATGTCGGTCCAAAAGAGTGACCACTAATTATTTGGTATGTTGTGTAGCCCTAAAAAGGGTATCTCAATCCATCTTGTAATTTTCTAGTGTTTTGGAAAGGTTGGGAGAAATCTGGATAAAACTGAGTTTTGAGTACTACAAGAATAACCAATCACAAATGTGAGTTTTGGAAACCTTGATGAATTTGACTTAGGGATTGTTCTTAATTGATTCAATTTTCATTGTATGAATTTTGATGACCTTTGTAGGGCCTTGGTGGAGTCTTGTTGTTCATTTGCAAGGTTGACAAGTTGAGACCCTTGAGGGTGGGTTGATGCCTATTAGGCTGAATCATTATGGATCAGAACTAGCTATTGCTGCAACAACTCCATGGTCCATCGCGCCACCAACATCACCAGGGCTATCTCTTGTCAAAAACTGAAAATGAAACAATATCTTAGGTATCATGTTGATATAGGAGAACATAATGTGACAAGATCAAGGAATACTTGAATGCAATGTTTGTGTTTCTCATCAATTTTTTAGATTTGTATATACACAAAATTATGAAAACTAGCTAACATAGATTTACAATACCATTAATGAATAAAGGCTACCTGAGTGTACATTGTTTGAGGATATGAATCATGAGGTGTAGAGGAAGAAGGTGCACTAGGAAACTGTTTGAAATCGAAAGCATGTTATGAGACAAACATTCAGATATAACATTCAATTGTTCAAATGCAATAATAATATCTTTAATACTAGTTGCATACCTATGGAATCATTTTCAAGAATGTATAAGGGTCTGTAGGAATAGAGCATCCCTCATGAACAGTGCGACCTTGAAATTTCATCATATCAAAATTCTACTAATTTAGTAATTCTTAAATTTCAAAATATATTTTAATAAACAACATTAAAATAACTTGCCAAATTTTACTTGAGTGTCAATGTCAAATGTATCATTCAGAATATCATTTGTGAAAGCCATCGCCTCTGCAACTGACGTAGGCTGTGTAATTGCATCACGAGCACCCTAATAATCATACGTGCAAACAACACCACAAGCACTACAATGGCGGGGTGGAGCTCGGGGCCTACACGCCTCCTCCACACCAAGCTCTACTAGAGGAATCACACACTATAAAATGGTCTGGGTGAGTGAGCCAACTGACTTCATCGTGTCCACCTCTACACTGTCCTTAATAATGGAAGGAACAATAACATGCTCCACCATGGGTCTGCCCAAGGCTCTTGGTGCCAACTATGGATTATGTCGTGCAACAGGTCTATCGTGTGTGGAGCCCCCACCTCTACCCTGAAAGTCTAAGATGTCAAAATAGTTTGGCATTTTATTGAGGACAAACTCATAATAAAGTTTCCTAAAAAATTATTGCGGCACCTCATGGTTATTGCATGGAGGTTGGTCAAATACCATCCACCACCGCTCCCAAATTTTTTTTTTTAATAAATCATGGTGTCACCAATGGATGGGGAACCTCCTGCATGCATGGGACAAAGTTTTATTGGTTTTTGGGTCTTTAAATAGGGCACACAACTCGACTTTGCTAATTTTTAGTTTTTTGACATTTGCATATGAAAAACCATTAGCATAAAATTGCCTCATCTCATCTCTCTTAGTTGACCAAAAATTCATTTGCTCGCTCATTTCTCCTACATGAGTTAAAATTGACTTCAATGATTTAACAATCCCTCTCCTATAAGGGTGGGTTTTGGCATGCTCGGTTAATCTTGCAATTGATTGTTGAATGTCTCTTTTATTGTTTTCAATTTGATTTTGAATATTTTCTTGTGTTCCTTGAGGATGCCTATGAATTGATGAAGGGGTTTCAGGTTGTTTTTGTATAGGAGGCTCTTGATGAGGGGGTGATTGTGAATTCTCAATGTTTTGAGGTGGAGATTCATTCCCTGAGAATTAGAACAAAGTTTTATTAAAAAAATCTATTTAAAGTTGCATTCCAAATCAAATTCAAAATAAATAGAATAAAAATACACACCTCTTTGCAATCTTTGACCTCTCCTATGTGTTGGCAGAATCCTTGTGGAAAATGGCAAGCTAAGGATGCAAACAATGGAAGAGATTTGGTGAGCACGAGTTGCAGACCTAAAATCTTCCTCCTCAAGCTGCGGGTTGAAGACAAAATGAGGGTCCCAAACTCGATTTTTTCATTTTATGTCTAAAAAGACATTTGGCACACGCCAAATGCCTTTTTAGCCATTTGGCATGTGCCAAAGGGCTTATTTTGGGGTTTTTTTTATCATTTTTTCAATTTGACACCTAAATTGTGTCACAGATTGGTGCACTTACCTAGCAGTTTAACACATTTACAATCCCAAGTAAAATCAGTTTCCTTCTCTTGGTTGATTCACCTCAATTCTGCCAACATATGGTTATTTACTATGTCAAACTCTTGCAATAGTTTCCAAGTTGCTTTATGTTCCCCTTCATGGCTTTTGGTTTGCCAAATTGCTACTCATGGCACCTAAAATGGAGTTTGTGATTTGGCTTAACAGTCCTATTTCAAATTCTTTTCAAAACAAAACAAACTCTATTTGCTACCTTGCCAACTCATGGCTTTTGACTTATTCAACTCCTCTTAATGCTACTAGTGCATGGCACGTATTACTCAACTTTGCTTACCAAATGAATGTATTAATATCATTGTTTTAATATAGTGCTACAATATTTGCACATTCTTTAGCTTTTACTCATGTGATACCTTTATACCATATGCATATTTTATTAGCACATTATATTATGTGTAGCATTTAGCTTGTACCTTGTTTAATTCATCACATTATATATATGTGATTGGTATTTATTTATATCATTCAATATATAATCATATATATTATAATTATTATATACATATGTATTAAAGCATATATATTTAAAATCATGCATTTTCCAACCTTTACACACACACACACATATGTGTATGTATATAATATATATTTTCAATACATACATATATACATATATATTATTATTTTATCATCTTACAATATATATATATATATATATATATATATTTATCGATAAGTATACATACAAAGTGTGTGTATATATATATATGTCCAATCAATTATCCATGTGTATGATGTATCCACATATGAGTATACACATGTATTTCTACCTATGCATGCTCACACACGTATATGCCCATATACATGAGTTATCGCATATATACATATATACATTTAATGTATATACGTATTCATTAATATATATATTTTAATTACACAAAGTAGAACATATACTAAATACAAATATTTAATCACTATGACACAAATCAAAGAAATAATCAAAGGGAATCAAGGTCAAATACTCAAACATTCTTATCATCCCAAAAACATGTCACCAAGAATCTACTTATCAACACATAGCCCAAACCGACTTGACTAAGCTTAACTAACCTAGGTTGTGAGTGTGTGTAATATCTCAAGTAGGTACATTAGTGGTTTTCATACCAAACTCCTCTCTTGGGTGATACTCTCCCTCTCCTCACTGAAGGGCTCGATTCTTTCCTACATCCAACTTAGTGCATCATAAATGAAGTTAGTCAATAAAATAAAATTCACATGTACATCATATATCATTTGCATCATCAAATAATTTAAGAGGAAATCACTTATACACATACTCATTGATTTCATTTTCATTGAAATACACTAAAACATAATCATGCATTGAAACATTTTAACTCATAAAAGTAGTAATCACTGGTAATCACACAATGGGGTGTAACATATCCCCCCCTTATGAATCATCATCCCTGATGATTTAGAGTATCAAAAATAAAACATACAACATAATAAAGATTGTTTTCATGAACTTTCAAAGTCTTGCAAAACATAAGGAAACTTCTTCTTAATCTCTACATAGTCTTCCCAAGTGGCAGAATCTTCTACATACTAATCCCACTAGACCTTGCATTGTAGAACCTGGGTATGTGCAGGATCATGATGGGCCAAAAAGTGGCGACATGTAAGTGATATGATGGCCCATGTGGCTAGCGAATTTTTTTTAACCCAAAATTGATGAAACGAAAAGGGTTTTTAAAGGAGATTCTCAGCTTTCCACCAATATAAATTATGCTTTACTTTGAATTTAATAAATAATTATTATTCATTTTTTATTTGAATTGCGACTAAATTCTTGATTGATAGGCTGATTGAAAAAATATCTATAGCTTTCAAACGATATCACATTTTTTGAATCCAAAACATGCGTCACATTCTATGCTTTGCATACTATAGGATTTAAAAAAAAAAAAAGAATTTCATGAAGTTTTGACCAAGTTAAGGTGGTCAGACACACGAGTTTTTATATTTTTTAAAAGTTGTAATAAAAAATTCATAATTAATTATTTACCTGGAAAAAAATTACAAAATAATGCATCACATCGGGACATAAGTCCTCTACTTATATCTAAAATATTATAAAAAATATATTATCATTTTATTGTGGTTAGGGTGGTTAGACAGACACTTCTTATTTTTTCCCTGAAATTTAAGTACTGGTACATTGAAATTTCAAATTTTCACCAAGGGTGAAGCCACAATAGTGGTTTACAATTCCAATGAGGTAGGAAAACTCACAAAAAAATGACCCCATGGAAAAAATTTACATTTTGGGGGTTCGAACGAACTATATGTTTCAACCGAACCAAAAAAGGGTTCGCTCGAACCCATTAATTACATGCACAGACAAAATTCGAATGAAAACTCCTTTTGGGAAGGTGCTGTTTGACCGAACCCAAGTTCGCTCGAACCCCCCATTTCCCTGATGTTTCACAAAATTCACAAAAAAAACTTAATTTTTTGCACTTCGGAGCTTGGTTTGAACATGAAAATGGTGGAGAATTCACAAACCCAACTAGAGTCAAGTAGTCTAGAGAACAAGCTATCCAACGAATATAATTTTGATATGTTTTGGTTTTATTATGTATTTGTTTTTTTAGTTTTATTAAATATAGGTTTTTCATCGAAAATGAAGATCTTTGTTCTGCACATGTGAAAAAATAGCAGATTATCAATTTTTTTTTTAAAAATATGAGTGCACTAGATATTGAAGTCCTTGATCCAACAATTTTTTTTTTTGAATTTCGATATATACAAAAAAAGTTACACGTTATACGATCGCGCTTGGTCTGAATTGTAATTGGTTTGACTTCAAAACTTGATTAAAGAAAAAATATTTAATAAATAACTATCTAACCAAGTGGAAGCACTAGATATTGGAGTTACAAATCTAAATTCAAAAGAATTAGAATTTATCCTTCATGGAAAAAAAATTATGCGTTATATGGTGTGCGTCACTTTTTAAAAATATTTTTTTCTGAAAAGAAACCAATTTTCGTGGGAGATGGAAAAAGAAGTGCAAGCTGATTCCAAAAATTTTGACAAATATTTTTAGAATCTACAGACAAAATGTGACAAGACTCTAGTTTGCATCATCTTCAAATTCATCACGGTTTAGCCGCTATAGGTGCCCGAATGTGAAGATTTAGTTAAAAATAATAATTTCAGTGTCCAGTTTGGCCAAAAATTGTAAACCACTATTATGGGATCACCCTCAAATAGATTTAAAAAATAAAAAATAAACCAAGTATTTTAGAAACTACATTCAATTTTCTATAAATTCTATTCTTATATATTTTTGAAATAATATAGATAACTTATTCAAATTTTTACGTCAAGTTGCCTAACTCTGATTTTCTGAATTTTTATCGCCACTTAAGGGCTTATTTTTTTCATGATGATCCTGCACATACCCACCTTTCTATTGCATAGGTGAAGCCTATGTGTTTCAAGTACTCTGAAAGGCTCGATTGTTACCACTCCTGGGTCCTATACCTATAAAGCATTCCAATCAATAACATGGTTATCTGGGTAAGTGCACCAATCTGTGACACAATTTAGGTGCCAAATTGAAAAAACGATTAAAAAAACCCAAAAATAAGGCCTTTGGTGCACGCCAAATGTGTCTAAAAATACATTTGTGGCGTGCGCCAAATGTATTTCTAGACATAAAATGCAAAAGTCGGGTTTGGAACCCTCATTTTGTCTTCAACCTGCGGCTTGAGAAGGAAGATTTCAGGTTTGCAACTCGCACTCTCCAAATCTCCTCCATTATTTGCATCCTTAGCTTGCCATTTTCCATGAGAATGCCACCAACACATTGGAGAGGTCAAATATTGCAAAGAGGTGTTTATTTTTGTTCTATTTATTTCGAATTTGATTTGGAATGCAACTTTAAATAGATTTTTATAATAAAACTTTGTTCTAATTGTCAGGGAATGAATCTCCACCTCAAAACACAATCACCCCCTCATCAAGAGCCTCCTATACAAGAACAACCTGAAACCCCTCCATCAATTCATAGGCATCCTCAAGGAACACAAGAAAATATTCAAAATCAAATTGAAAACAATAAAAGAGACATTCAACAATTAATTGCAAGATTAATCGAGCATGCCAAAACCCACCCTTATAGGAGAGGGATTGTTGAATCATTGAAGTCAATTTTAACTCATGTAGGAGAAATGAGCGAGCAAATGAATTTTTGGTCAACTAAGAGAGATGAGATGAGACAATTTTATGCTAATGGTTTGTCATATGCAGATGTCAAAAAACTAAAAATTAGCAAAGCCGAGTTGTGTGCCCTATTTAAAGACCCAAAATCCAATGAACCTTTGTCTCATGCATGCAGGAGGTTCCCTATCCATTGGTACCACCATGATTTAATTAGGTGCCTAAATTCTTGGAGCTGCAGGATAGATTTGACCAACTCCAGTCAAATCCAGGAGGTGCCGTAGACACTTGAGGGAACCTGCATTGTGATTGTCCTCTAAAATGCCAAACTATTTTGACATCTTAATTTTTAGGGTAGAGGTGGGGGCCTGACCATACACCTGCAACATATCCACAAATAAGTAACTGAGAGTCTTTGGGCGTAATCTGTATGGTGGAGCACATGTGGTTGTTCCTTCCTACATGTGACAGCAGAGGTGGACACTTACTAGTTGATTGGCCCACCACCCAAACCATTTTACAAAGAAAAGCAGTCCCTCTAGAGCCAGTGGAGGAGACGTAGAATCAAGCTCCACCCCCACCATTGTGGCTTGTGGTGCCTGCCATGTATGATTATCGTGTAGCTCAGGATGCAACCACACAACCCATGCTAGTTGTAGAGTGGATGGTATGGTCTCTACATATGATATCACAATACAAGATCTGTGAATAGTATCTTTGAAAAATTTTATGTTATTTTAATGCTTTCATTTATTAAAATATATTTTGAAACTTTAAGAAAATTAAAATTCAGGAATTTGATATGATGAATTTTAGAATGTTATCCTTTCATGAGTGGGATGCCTCATTCCACAAACCCCATACATTCAACATATTCATAGGTAATGCAACTAGTATTAAAGATATTATTGAGATTTCAGTCCCATGAATGTTATATTTGAATGTTTGTCTCATAACATGCTTTAGATTTCAAAAAGTTTCCTGGTGCACCTTCTTCCTCCACACCTCATGATTCATATCCTCAAACAATGTACACTCAGGTAGCCTTTATTCATTAATAGGGTTGTAAATCTATGTTAGCTAGTTTTCATAATTTTGCGTATATACAAATCTAAAAAATTGATGAGAAACACAAACATTGCATTCAAGTATTCCTTGATCGTGTCACATTATGTTCTCCTATATCAACATGATACGTGAGATATTGTTTCATTTGCAGCTATTGACAATAGATATCCTTGGTGATGTTGGTGGCACGATGGACCATGGAGTTGCTGCAACAATAGCCAGTTCTGATCCATTGAGAGAGGTATGGAATAGATTAGTCAATTTGACATTATATTTTCTCTTTTATGGTCTATTATAGAAAATTTTCACGATAATTTTATGTATTTTAATTTCTATCTTCATGGTTGGTACAGGTGGTTGTCACTCCAGATCGTGGACATGGTGATGCCTTAAATGTGCATGATGACTATATGTATGCGGTAAGTGATTATATTTTGTTATATGCCATTCCATAATTCAATTTCTATGTTTTAACATCTTTACTTTTAATCGTATCAGTTGAAGGTCCAGAGTGAAGAGAGGAGGAGTAGCGGGCGTGTTCGAAAGACAAGACAAGCAACAATCACTCCATCCAGCCGAATTTCAAAGGCAGCACGGGATCTATTTCCTTCCCCTATAGGGAAATGACTATGAATTAGTTTTTTTTGTTGTATGCCTATGTGGCATTTTGGAACATATATTGTACTATTGATATATATACGTGATATTTTGTCGAAATGGCTCCGTTGTACTAAGCCTATATGGTTTTTTTGGATATATTTATATACTTTTATCAATATATCATTGTAAAGCCTTTCAGATTTTTGATTAAAGAAACTCTTATTTTGCTACTACCATTCTTGAATGATGTTATCATGAGTATCATGTAAGTTGTATGTTTGAATGTTGTAGGTATGGATTTTGTTTACATCTAATGCTTAATTAATTATCGTGGAATGCTCAATAAGTCCCATCTAAAGCATATTGTATAAGTAAGCTCCATTCGTGGTGGTTTGTATCTTTTGGAATGCTTCAATTACTTTTGCCTCACCGATGTAGAGGAAAGGAGGCTCAAACCCATTCAGTCTGACAACCTGCCTTCAAGGGGCTCCTAACAAGATTAATACAACCTATTTTGAGCAATCTACACAACCTCAAAGCCCCATCAAACCAAACTCTTCATTCAACACCTTACCCAACAATCCACCCTTGTAGCACTCTGATGCAGAGCCAAGGTGGAGAAGACTCACAATAATGGAAATGTCAATTCTCAATCAAGAACTCTTCTTCATAATGATTCAGCCTAATAGGCATCAACCCACCCTCAAGGGTCTCAACTCCTCAACCTTGCAAATTAACAACAAGACTCCACCAAGGCCCTACAAAGACCATCAACATTCATACAATGACAATTGAATCAATTGACAACAATCCCTAAGTCAGATTCATCAAGGTTTCCAAAACTCACATTTGTGACTGGTTATTCTTGTAGTACTCAAAACTCAGTTTTAGCCAAATTTCTCCCAACCTTTCCAAAACACTAGACAATTACAAGATGGATTGAGATACCCTTTTCAGGGCTACACAACATACCAAAGAATTAGTGGTCTCTCTTTTTGATCGACATAGACTTTCAACACACCTACTTCAATTTTGGCTTCACAATTAGCCCTTTTTTTCCAAAGGGACCACCCTTCCAACTTTAGGTATCTATCCAAATGCCTTGGAAAGTCTTAGGTCATGGTGCCAAACCTCAATTTTTTTCATTAGTTTGTGTCTACAGAGCCTCTAACTCACAAAACCCAAGAAACCCTCCTAAACCTTCACAAAATCAAGGGTTTTGAAGAAACATACAACTCCAGACCTCTCTCAACACTTCCAAAGCCCAAAAAACCTCAAAATACTTTTGCACAGACTCATCAAACCCTCACATAACCCTTATAGGAATTAATTCTTAAAAACCTCTCTTTGGTTCCTCACTTCCATGTTGGAAAACCCTTGTTCAGTCTTAGAACAGTCACAAAAACACCACATAATTATGACTCCTTATTCCAAAATGAGTTGAAACACTTCTTATAACATTTTTTCAATCAATCCACTGAGATACAGTAGAAAACAACAGGTGGATTAATTGTTACATCACAAATTTCCCCTCAAACCCTTGATTCAACAACACTGGGACAATCACTATTTGTGTTGTTTCTCTCTACAAATAAAGAGTTAAGACACCAAATAAAAAATAAATGAATTAGAAAATATATAGACAAATCCTCTAAAATTATTAGACCATGAAGAACCTGTATGTGCCCGTAAAACACTCAAAAAGATCAAGAAAACAATATTTTTCTAGAAAATTGCTCAAAACTATGGTGTTTATTGTGTAAAATTAGTACAAAACTTCTTCCACTCTCTCATTCGAGCCTTAGTAAGGCTTTTTAAATAATTTTCCAACAACCATATTCTCCCCAATGCCCATAACCAACCTTGGGATTAGTTGGTCCCTTAATTACATTTGTTTTTGTTAAAGTTGCTTTGTCAGCATTTTACAACTTATATGATTTCTAATTGACTTCTAAGACACAAAACACCTTTTACTTGCATTATGTTTGATCTCTCAAAGCTTATTAGACAAAATAAACCTAAAGACACTAACATTTCCCTATTGATGTATTCAAATAATTCTTTTTTGATGATGTGGTGTAGGTGCTCCTGCACCAATCTCAAAACCCGGTCCAAGCCTAATTTCTCCCAACCTTTCCAAAACACCTAACCATTTAAAGGTGGATTAAGATACCCTTTTCAGGGTTACACAACATATGCCAAAACCAATAGTAACTCTTTTGGACCAACATGAACTTTCAATACACCTCCCTCACTTTAGGCTTCACAATTAGGCCTAATTTCCAAAGGAACCCCCTCACAAAATCACCTCCAAACCAAGGAAATTTGAAACAGTCTTAGGGATGCTCACCAAACTTATGATTCTCCCATTTTAAGAGCCCCAAGAAATTGTTCTATTCCTCTACTCACAAACCATCCTAAACCTTCACAAAAAGAAGGGTTTTAAAGAAACTCATAACTCCAAACCTCCCCCAATCCTTCCAAAGGTGCAAACACCCCACAATACCTTTTCTCTAACTTAAAGGACACTCACAATCCCATTCCTTTCATTATTTCTCAGATTCAGTACTTGAGTTGCTTACTTTCATGGTGGAAACACCCCTGAACAACATTAGAACTTCACACCCCACTAAGTTTATTCATTCTCTTGGCCTCCAAAGTATTCATACACCAAACTAATTATGGTACAGGCCAATCCACTGAGTAACAGGGTCAGAATAGTAGGTTGATTGGCTAATCTGTCATGGTGTTGCCCTCAAAACCCCTAACACAGAAAACAGAGTAGTAACCAAGTTTGCTGATCCCACACACACGAACAGTGGATTTAAACCTTTAGAATAGATGCAAAGAGAGTAAAAACATATGCAATCAAGTATCCAAAGCCTCAAGTCATGATAGACTTGTATGGGCCTATGGAAGACAAAGAAAATTCAAGAAAACAAAGAAAACCAGTGATCAACATTCTCAATTATATTTTGTTATTAGAAACTGAACAAAATCAACCCTCAACTCGGGGTATTACAACAATATATCTTGATACCACCTTCCAACTACCCCTTGAGCTGATCAACCACCACAACCACCCTTTGTTAGACTTCTAAGATGGCAATTTGCCAATTTTGCTCTTAATTACCATTCATTCACAACTTGATTTTGCAAATACCACCTAACTGACATATTAGGACTTTTAAATACAATTGCAAGGTATTTACATAGCATATAGAAATATAGAGAGCAAATAAAATAAATATTTTAACTAATGAATTGTAAAAAATGGACTTTTGTAGTTTATATTCATGTCATTGATTACATTGCATTGCACATCTTTCAAATTTAAAGCATTACTTCACTTTGCATAACTAATAACTAGATGCTAATAGATGCCAAAAATTTAATTACAATATAGTTTGAACAAATTCAACCTAAGTAGTTATGCAATTTCTTCACATTGCATAATTAATAACTAGGAGCAGTTGCCAATTGCATTTTCTTATCATGGCATTCTATGAGACCAAATTTCTTTGAGATATTTTTTCAAATAGTTCCCTACCTTGTCTATGTTACCACATTTTTCATACATGTCTACCAAAGCATCTTCTCAAACAGTTCACTGCCTTGTTGCTATGGCTAAAGGCCTAAAACAAGTGATTTTGAACAAGCTATGGATGCTTCAAAAAATATATCAAAAGCATAATAGTAAGCAATAGCATAGAGAAGGCAGTGAACT
The DNA here is from genome assembly GCA_007115665.2 of Sequoiadendron giganteum. Lineage (NCBI taxonomy): Eukaryota > Viridiplantae > Streptophyta > Pinopsida > Cupressales > Cupressaceae > Sequoiadendron > Sequoiadendron giganteum. Next base: position 13,073 of record VCHN02000699.1, on the reverse strand, counting down.
GTTTGAAAAAATGCATCAAAAAAATTGCTTTGAAATGATAAATTTAGTTGTGCTTTCACTCTTCTTTAACATTGTATATCTGCTCCTTTTTATAACAAGAGATAAAAAAATGTAAAAAATTGTATAACAAGAGATAAAAACTATCTTTTTTGAAATCGAAAGGCATTTCCATAACATAGAGATATAGAGAAAATAAATTAAAGAGTTTAACTAATGAAATGTAGAAAATAGATTTTGTAGTTTTTATTCATGCATTGCACATCTTTCAAACTCAAAGCATCACTTCACATTGCATAATGAATAACTAGATGCTGATAGATGACAAAATTTCAATTACAATATAGCTTTTGACAAAGTCAACCTAAGCAGTTATGCAATTACTTCACATTGCATAACTAATAACTAGGAGTAGCTGCCAATTGCTTTAGCTTGTCATGGCATTCCATGAGACCACATTTATTTGAGGCATTTTTTCAAATAGTTCATTCCCTTGTCTATGCTATGAAATTTTTCATATATGTCTACCAAAGCATTTTATCAAATAGTTCATTGCCTTCTTGATATGGCTAAAAGCCTAAAACAAATGCTTTCGAACAAGCTATGGATGCTTGGAAAAAATCTAGGAAAGCATAATAGTAAGCAATAGCATAGACAATCCATTGAACTTTTTGAAAAAATGCCTCAAAGAAAAGTGGTCTCATGGTGATGGAATGCCATGACAAGCCATAGACAAGGCAGTGAATTGTTTGATAATATGCCTCAACTACTTGCATTTGACAACTTTTTCCTCGAGTGAAAATTTGCCACCATAGGAAAAAGCCTCCGAGATAGAAAAAATTGAGCAAGGTTATTGTAGAGGGGCCCAACGTGATCCCATAGGATCAAACGAGAAGTTTCTAAGCATCACGATGTCCGAAAAATAGCATGTTGAAGTTCGCAGCCATTTTGCACTTTGGACCCTTAAGGGATCGATCCGATTGAACGTAGCTTAGATTGATTCCGCGTGTTTAGGTGCAAAAAAGGACCATTCCTAGCGTAAACATACCTATTCGGATGCGTTGGAATAGTCCGTTTGGTCACACGAGCTGCAGAATGAAAGTTGCACCACTTTGCAACTTTCGACTACTTGCATTTGACAGCTTTTTCCCCGAGTGAAAATTCGCCAACACAGGAAAATGCCTTCGAGATAGAGAAAAATGAGAGAGGTTATTGTAGATGGGACCAATGTGATCTTGTAGGATTAGATGAGACATTTCTAAGCATCACGGTGTCCGAGTAATAACATGCTAAATTTCTTAGCCATTTTGCACTTTGGACCCTTAAGGGATCGATCCAGTTGAACATAGCTCAGAGCGATTCTGCGTGTTTAGGTGCAAAAGAGGACCATTCCTAGCGTAAAAATACCTATTCAGATGCGTTGGAACACTCCGTTTGGTCACACGAGCTGCAAAACGAAAGTTGCACCACTTTACAAGTTTCAACTACTTGCATTTGACAACTTTTTCCCCGAGTGAAAATTCGTCAGCACAGGAAAATGCCTTTGAGATAGCAAAAACCGAGAGAGGTTATTTTAGATGGTCCCAACATGATATTGCAAGATCAGACAAGAAGTTTCTAAGCAGCATGGTGTCCGAGTAATAGCATGCTGAATTTTGCAGCTATTTTGCACTTTGGACCCTTAAGGGATTGATCCGGTTGAACGTAGCTCGGAGTGATTCCGTGTGTTTAGGTGTGAAAGAGGGCCATGCCTAGCGTAAAAATACCTATTCAGATGCGTTGGAATAGTCTGTTTGGTCACACGAGCTGCATAACGAAATTTGCACCACTTTGCAACTTTCAACTACTTGCATTGGACAACTTTTTCCCCGAGTGAAAATTCGCCAGCATAGGAAAATGCCTTCAAGATAGTGAAAACTAAGAGAGGTTATTGTATATGGGCTCAACATGATCTTGTAGGATCAGACAAGAATTTTCTAAGCATCAGAGTGTCTGAGTAATAGCATGTTGAATTTCACAGCCATTTTGCACTTTGGACCCTTAAGGGATCGATCCAGTTGAACGTAGCTCAGAGCGATTCTGCGTGTTTAGGTGTGAAAGAGGACCATTCCTAGTGTAAACGTACCCACCTAGATGCGTTGGAACAGTTGTTTTGGTCACATGAGCTACAGAATGAAAGTTGCACCACTTTGCAACTTTCAACTACTTGCATTTGACAACTTTTTCCTCGAGTGAAAATTCGCCACCATAGGAAAAAGCCTCTGAAATAGAAAAAACCGAGAAAGGTTATTTTAGAGGGGCCCAATGTGAACTCACAGGTACAGAAAGAGATTTTGTAATGACCACAGTTTACAAGTAATACCCTGTCAAATATTGTTTCCCTTTTGAACTTTGCACCCTTAAGGGATCGAGTCGGTTGAACCATAGTAGTTGTTTTGTTGAATGTCATACCCTAAGGTATGTTAGAGATGACCTAGGTTGCATCAATTTCTCTGAGGCATATGCTGCCCTTACCTTGTCACTTCATCAAAGGACAATAGATTTAAAGGAAGGTTATTTATTAAGACAAGCATCATGAATGTATGAACACAAGGGAACTGTGAAGGGTCATTGTACATGGCAATGTGCAAATGAAAAGGATAGATTAGAAATGAGTAGTGATCAGTTGTTAAGTACAGTGAGTGTATGATTATAAAGTGCTTGCCAATCAAATTCACTCACCACAGTCAATGTCTTATGACTGTCAATGCACCAGCAACCAGAAAATGCAATGTCCTATGAAAGAAAGAGAAGATTGACAACCAGAAAATGCACCAACAACCGATGTTTCTCATACCACTGAACACTTGCACCAGCAACCGAAGTTGTTATTTTCTTATATACTTTGACAAACTTCAGTATTACCTACAGTCACAATCAAAAGAGGATCAATGACAGTCGTAAATGCATATGACATCAAACAGTAATCATGAAAAAGCCTTATTGCAAGGTGTTGGTCCAAAAGAGTGATCAATAACATGGCTTTACAAATTCAATGTGCATACATACAAATCAATCCAGGGAACCATCTGGGTCTACTCTATTCTTTATTGTGTCGATTATTGCCTCGTGGTCAGACTCATGCACTTTCCACAAGTTCTTGTTCATAGGTTTACCCTTATATTTGATCAAATGAATGTTGGTGGCGACGACAAGGTTCAAATACTGAAGAATTTTCCAATGCATGTCAAAGTCCTCAAACAACCAAACTGCAACATTCTTAATTGGATACCTTCGAAGCCATGTTCCAGTAACAACCACCAAACCTTTAGGATATTCTATGTTTTCTCTGTCTATAACTGGGGACTCCAATTTCTTTTTGGCCTCGATACAACGACATAGGTAATAATCTGTACCCTCTTCATTGTCTTCATCTGCAATTATCGCATAAACATGCCCTACATTGATATGTTCATCTTGTTAGATTTATTTATTGAGAAACATAATAAAACTTGTAAGTAAGATATATTACTTGGTTCTAGTAGGTCTAATACATGATCAAAGTCAATGGATGATTGCATCTCCATGATTTGTAGAGCCATCGGGAGCTGATAAGTGTCAAGTGGGGTTAGACTTCTTACAGACCATTCATCAACCCACTTTGTTGACTCACAATCATTCCATGATTGAAGTGTACATGCATAACAAAAGCATGCCATCTTCCTTGTATGGATAGTCCATGTACCTGCATTGGAGCTTCTAAAAGAGTGTAGCTCGCTTGATCCTGTTAGTGTACAACAATCCTCATATTTTGCAATGTTAGTATCATCTACTAAATGAAAAAATCTACGAACTAAAGAATTGCCTTCACTACCTGGACCCATTGAACCATTGCACCACTCGACAATTGATCTTGCATCTGTCAACTTTACACTGTTTGTGTACTTTAACTCTTCTCATGCTAGGGCTCTTTTGATACATGCACCTGCTCCATCATGCTCCCCCTTTCCATGCCCGACCTCTAAGAAGTTCCACATATGTTGAACACCACTAATCCTATGCATCCTGCTCAACTAGTAAAACATTCTGGCGTTCTTGAATTGTGATGTACAATTATCTGACCATATGATATGTTGACTAAATGGTATGCCCCTGCTAGCCAGATCGGCATAGAACATATGAAAGCAACCTTGAACAAACTTTGTAGAATGTGTGCGATCATCACTGATGTAAAAGTGATACTTCCTCAATAATTTCCTATTTTCCTCTGTACTATCATTTGAATGAATGAATGCTATATGTACAAATATAGAAACTTGCACAGAGTTGTAGTACTGTGATTGCACCTTGTTTTGTGGTTGTAGTGTGTAGTTCTCAGTGAAGTTGAGAACTGAAATGATATGACGAAGTGGAAATGTGTCCTTGCATAACTTGAACTGTGAGTCCAACCATTGTGCTCTGTGTGTATGCATTGCATAATCATAAACCACCTGATCATGAAAAATGCCCATAAACTGATACACTGGAATCTTATCACTAACCAATTCACACTTCTTTGCTTCTTTCCCATCTTTTAGACTGTATGCCACTGTCGTATATTTGCCAAGTTCCACAATTTTGTCTCCAATTGTGTGTGTACTAGCCATGTGTTGGAAAATTGGAAAATGTTGCATGCCACCACAATGATCACACGTGCCATCCAAACATGATTTTTTGTAAAACATTTGACCATCCTCTCTTTCACATAAAATGGAAGACAAAAATTTCCTTGACGATTTAGGTGGAGGCATTATGTTACATTCCTGCAAAACATTGTCAGTATGCATATCTACACATATACGTCAATAAACATCATAATGGTTAGAAAACTCAATATGAACCCTACAACAACAAGTAGTGTGTGTGTGATTTATTTTGACATAAAAGGCTTTAGCATTTCAAAATACCTTTGACATATTTTAATTTTAGGAAACTTTTGTACAAAATCAGAAAAAAATTGGGTTTGAGTGGTATCCAAATAATGCATTGGATGTGGCTCATGGTTTATACTACCAATTATCCTTCTTACAACATCTCTTTGATTAGGAGAGGTCCTTGTGTTATCCTTCCAATAATTCACAATTAAAGATCTCAAGCCTTGAGCAATTCTTGTGTCTTTCCATGGCACTCTACCTGAAAATTCCCATAACTCATTTCTATTTGGATCCTCCACTCTTTCATGCCTTCCTTTGGCTCTCATTAGAGATGATATACTTATTTTCAAATACTTACTTTCCTTTGTAAGGTTCACCTTGTTCCTTGTTTGACTGCTTCATAGTGTTGTTGTCATCACACGTCATGTGGCACAACTATCCTTCGTGTGTGAGGTGGAACCCACGCTCTCGTATGCACTCATCAAGTTCTTTACAATGGAATTTTCACTTGAGTCATTCAAAACTCTTAGCCCAAGAGCCTTCATGGTGGGCCTAAGTTTCAGTTGCCTCATAATTTCAACAAATAGTTGGCATCTTCCACCCTCACTTAGCTTCACAAAAAACAAACTCCATATCCTTTCTGCATATCTTTGACATGTACATTTTGGAATCTTATTAGGCATCCATTTCAAAACATTGGAATCAATATCAATCAAAATGTAGGTTTTCTATGCAAAACTCTAGGAGGAGTTCTCAAATGTAAATTTGTGTCAATATTGGGAAGGTCAACAACATCGGGGATAGATCGTGTACCTTCAATTGGAGGTGCAATTGATGACATACCTTGAGATTGACATGTAAACGATGTTGTACCTCCAACTTGAGATGTCATTTGTGGAGTTACTTCAAATAGAGATGTGTTTGCTGATGTACTTTCAAAATGCAATGTTTTTTATGGTGTGTCTTCAATTGGAGATGTGATTTCCGATGTACCTGGAAAACCACATGTTGTTGTCAATGTGTCTTCAACTAGAGATGTGCATTGAGCTTCACCTATGGTTGATGATGTGCCCCCAACTTTTGTATTCATTCCTGTCCTTCCACGAACTTTCCTCATTCGTGCCCTTTGTTTTTCCTATTTGGCATCTCTCTTAGATTGCACATAAGTTTGTGGTTGTATGGGCTGCAATTCCTTTGCTTCACAAGCTACATTTTTTGATTCTCTTCTCCTTGCATTTTTAACTGCACGCTCTTCTAGTGTTAGAGGCTTCGGTCGTTTCCTTGGAATGACCTTGAATGCTACATGTCCACAAACACACATAGAACAAAAGTAAGTAATGCATTTTACAAAAAAAATGATGCAGAGAGGGGTGGAAACCATTCAATACAACAAATCAATGAGAATCACAAACCTATGGTATAAATTGTTGCCACCTAAATGAAAACTAGAGACTCTTGTGTTTATTTTTCTCAAAACCAAATTTTTGATTGTCAACAAAGTCATGAAGAATATGGATTCAAAGAAGGGTTTGTGATGCTATATCTTATCATTATTCACTATTTCTTTGGCAATGAGGTTTTCCAAATTAGATGAAAATAATTTTTTTCCAAATTAGTTGAAAAAAGAATGAAATATAGTGAATTCCACTAGCCATGTTGGAAATGGACTACTATAAGCAATGCAAATAGAATTCATAAGTAAATTTATGTTAAGTAAATGTCATGTTTTTAATTTTTTTGTTCTTCAAACTCATAAAAATTGAACTTTTTTATGCAAATCCCATCTAATTCAATGTTGAATTCTAAGTCCAATTGTTATGATTAATAAAATCATTAAGGAAATTTAGTTTATATTGTCAAAAACAAACAAATATACTAAAGACAAACATTTCAATTTACCAAAATGAATATATTACCTCAGATAATGTAAAATGATGTAGAAACTTCAAAATATCTTCTTCTACGTTGTCTACCATGCAGATTGGTGGTAAAAAGGTGATGGATCAAGCATAGATTGGTACAATATGAAGTCAACTAGAGAAAAAAAGGTGTTTCTGACTCGGATAAAGCATTGAACCAGACAAACACAGGAGAATGTGGGCTTGAATCACGAGGTCAACCCTTATTTTTACCATTTCAATGTAAAACCCATTTGGCGCTCGCCAAATATGTTCCTCTGAAAAGGAGAGACTTCAGAGAGAGGGAGTCAAAGTGGGAGAGAGGGGGTGGGAAGGAGAGACCTAAGAAAGTAGGGTGGGAGGTAAGTGAGGCCTGATAGAGAGGGATTGTGACATAAGTGAGGCTTAATCCCTCAACCCTTAAACCCTAATCCATAGAGACAGAGAGAGAGAGTGAAAGAGAGGGAGGGAGAGGGAGACAAAGTGGGAGAGAGGGGGTGGGAAAGAGATACCTAAGAGAGTAGGAGAGAGAGGGAGTGAGAGATAGAGGGATGGGAGAGATACAAGGAGTGAGAGAGAGAGAGAGACTTGAGAGATAGAGAGGGGGTGGGAGGGAGAGGGAGTACTCGGGGGAGAGGTAGTACTCAAGATAGAGGGATTCGAGAGAGATGGAGGGGGTGGGGGGAGATACATGAGATAGAGGGGGAGAAAGAGTGGGAAGGATATGGGAGAGAGATAGATGGATTGAGTGAGTGAGAGAGAGAATTCAGAGAGGGAGAGGGGGTGGTATGGAGAGACTTGAAATAGGGAGAGAGGGGAAGGGAGTGGGAGAGAGAGAGAGGGAGGGAGGGTTAAGGGTAAAGGGTAGAGGGTTTAATGGTTTAGGGTTTAAGGGTTTAGGGTTTAGGGTAGAGGGGAGAGAGATAGAGGGAGTGAGTGAGTGTGTGAGAAAGAGAGATCTAAGATAGAGAGAGAGAGTGAGTGAGTGAGTGAGAGACCTAAGATTCCCTCTCTAGTATTCTCTACCTAGTTGTCCTTCTATACCTATTTCTCTCTCCTTACCTCTCTACTCTCTATCTCACCACTCTCTCCATCTCACTATCCCTCCTTCCCTCTCTCCTTCTCTCTCTACCGACCTCTCACTCCACTACCTACCACTCTTTCCCTCACCCATATTTCTCTCTTTTTCTCTCCTTCCCTCTCTACTCTATATCTCTCCCCCCTTCCCTATCTAATATATTTCTCTCTCTCCCCCTCCCTCTGTCCCCTCATTTTATCTCCTCTCACTTTCTCTCCCTCTCACACACACTCACCTCAATCTCCTCCTTTCCTCTCCCACCATCCCTCCACTCTCCACTTCTCTCTATCTATCATCTCTCTCTACATCTCCTCCCCTCTATGTTTATCTTTATCTCCCCTCCCCCTCTCTTTACCCACTTCTCCCTCCATCACTATTTCTCAACCGTGTCTCCTCTCTCTCTCTCTCTTGCACACACACACACACCTCTATCTCCTCCCTCACCTCTTTAATTATCTCTATCTCTCCTCTCTCTACATATCCTACCCTCTCTACCTTTATTTATCTCCCCTATCCCTTTTTTTACCTACCTCTCCCTTCATCACTTTGTATCTCACCTATGTTCCCCTACCTACCTAGGGTTGAGGTATTAAGGGTCAAGGGTTGATAATTGAGGGTTGAGGGTTTAATTTATAGGGTAGAGGGTAGAGGGTTGAGGGTAGAGGGTTGAGGGTTGAGGGTTGAGGGTTGAGGGTGAGGGTTGAGGGTTGAGGGTTGAGGGTAGAGGATAGATGGTTTAAGGGTCAAGGTATTAAGGGTTGAGGGTTGAGGGATTAGGGTATAGAGTTTACTTGGGTTTAAGGGTTTAAGGTTTGAGGGTATAGGGTTGATGGTAGAGGGTATTGGGTTTAAAGTAGATGGTATCGGGGTGAGGGTTGAGAGAGACTTGAGAGAGGGAGAGGGGGTAGCAGGGAGAGAATTGAGAGAGAGAGGGAGGGAGAGGGAGTGGGAGAGAGATAAAGAGTAGAGGGTAGAGGGTTTTAAGTGTTTAGGGTTTAGGGTTAAGGGTAGAGAGAGAGAGAGAAGTAGATATGGAAAGAAGGTAGAGATATTGAGAGAGAGGAGGCAAGGAGGGAGAGAGAAATAGGTATAGAGGGACAAATAGGTAGAGCCTTAAACCCTAATCCCTCAACCCCCATACCCTCTTAATCCCTCAACTCTCAACCCTTCAACCCTAACCCCTTGACCCCTATACCCTCTTAATCCCTCAAGTTTTCAGGTTGCCATAAGGAGTATTCAGATTTTCAGGTCCCAGTGCAGTTGTAGGCACATTCAGCAACATATGACAATGAGCATGCCTATGAATGTTTTGTTGAATATCCCTCAGGTTTTCAAGTTTCCATAAGGAGTATTCAAATTTTCATATGATAGTAAGAATAATGAAATGTAGACTGATGAGATGAATATGAATCAGATTGAATACAATGATTTCCTAAAGGTTTTCAATGATAGCGCATATTGCAGGGTAGATGGAATGGATAGTTTCCAAAGAAATCTGATGAGCTCTATTTAGAACAAAGTTTATGATAGAGGAAAGTGTAGGTTTTTCTTTTTGAGGTGGCCTGGGGCCATCCCTAATGGTTTAATTTTTAAACCAAAGCAGTTACAGAGGATTAAGGATTCCCATTGCATGGACAATTCTTAGCAATGCCTCTTTAAAAAATTATCTTCCATGCACAGTAGTTTAGGGTTTTCCACTTCTCCATTTGCTCCATTTTCATATTATTCATCTGTTCATTTCCTCCATCTGTCACCGCCTTCATTTTTCATGGCTTTGCTTGGTCTGCCCTACCAAAGATACTCTAGATTCTTGTAGTGGTTTGCAAAATCACTCATCATTTTCCATAAATTTCCATCAAAACCCTGAGGTATTTTATTTGTTCATGCCTTATATTTTCACTATCTTTCCCATAAAAGTCATTATCCACCCTCACATATTCCCCCCATTTAATTCCATCTAGATAGTAAAGGAAAGTATAGGGTATAAATGAATAAAAATTTAATATTTTGATGAAAAATATTAAATTTAAATGGGAAAACCTTAGGGTTTTTTAATGAATTTTTTGAACTAGAGAGAGAGATAGAGGGAGGGAGGGTTAAGGGTATAGGGTAGAGGGTTTAGGCTTTAAGGGTTAAGGGTTTAGGGTTAAGGGTGTTAGAACTGAAATTTTCCACAAGAATTCCTAGGATTTTCCTATTATTTTCCATGAAAATCCATCAAAGCCTTAAGATATTTTATTTATTCATGCCTTACATTTTCACTATCTTTCCCATAAAAGTCATTAACCGCCTTCTACACTTTTCCCCCATTTATTTTCTTATATTTCATTACCTTCTCATAAAAAATTTAGCTTTACCGCCATTCAAAACGGCCAAAAAATAACTTGTAACCCTTACTGACCCTTTCATTTTCACTCTATAAGTCTTTACCGCTTTACCGCGGCCTCCCACTAAGGGGCTTGCGGTATAGCGGTAGCAGTTTGAAATGGGCATGAAGTGTTTACCACGCTAGTGCGTGCGGTAAATCGTTAGCAACCAACGAAGGCAGTGGCGAGCGGTTAAAGAAGGCAGTCAAGGTCCCACCGCGGTACCGCTGGTGGTCAAACCACAAACCACTGTAGCGCGGTGGATGGTAAGTCTTCAACGATGCGGAAGTCAGGACATCTTACCGCGGTACCACAGAGGGTTATCTTAAAGACCGCAGTGATTGCGGTAAATAGGAGGAAATGGCTAGCGGTCACACCGCAGCACCGTAACCGTGAAAACGAAGACCACGGTGCTTGCGGTAAACTGTTGGGAGAAGTGGCTAACAATTACTGCGGTACTGCCAATAGCAAATGCAAAGATCGCGATAGCGCGGTAAGCAACGATGGAGACCGCGGCGATCAGCATGGGGCCGGGTACTACCATACAGCGGGTAGAAAAGTCAAAGCCCGCGGTAGAGCGGTAAACACAAGGGAAGCCTTGGGAAAAGAAATGTTAAGGGCGGTATAAGTAATAAAGTGAAAAATTAAAAGTTGAACTATAGTCTAAATATTTGATTTGCTGATAAAGGCAATATAATCAAATATTTTTTCCATAAAATACAAACGGTCATAACCAGAAAATGAAGGGGCATGACTCTTCGATTATAATGTATAAATGATTTGAAAATCTATTGTAAAAAAAAAAAAAATATAGGATAGGATAGACTGCTGTAAGTACTATATTTTTAGAATGATGACATTCAAGGAGGCTTTGTTGCATGTATGAATTTCAAGGAAGATAATGAAAAACAGTTAATTTGGAGATTTCATCCTAGCATCAATTGTTTGTTGAATTCTTGTGATTATCTGATTGTCTCCAATCTGATGTTTCTTGATTATTTAAATTGAAGTATCAAGTATATATTCGATTTATCAGTACACATTTGTTGTTTCTATGTGATTTGGTTCATTGGATTCTTTCAAGAAGAATTAAAACTCCCTTCAATCAATTACAGTAATCTGGGAATGTCATTTGGATCAGTAAGAAGAATTAGATAGTTAGATTTGGTATTCTGCCTCAAATAGGGTTTATCAAGTACATTCTTGCATGTTTATACCAGTTGTAAACTCATAATTATATGTCAAATAATTAGAGAACCTGCTAGATAGAAACCATTCATTAAAGGCTTTCATTTGACTTTGTTTTACCCAACAAGGGATAAGGTTTTAGGGTTTAGGGTTAAGGGTAGAGGGGAGAGAGATTGAGGGAGTGAGTGAGTGAGTGAGTGAGAGACCTAAGAGAGAGAGAGGGGGTAGTCCAGGGAGATTCTTAAGAGAGAGAGGGGGATAAGGGAGAGTCTATATATCTCCCCTCCCTCTCTCTCTCAAGTCTCTCCCTCCTACCCCCTCTCCCTCTCTCAATTCTCTCTCTCTCTCTTAGTCACTCCCTCTATCTCTATCCCCTCTATCCTTAACCCTAAACCCTTAACCCTTAAACATTGAACCCTCTACCCTCTACCCTCTACCCTTAACCATCCCACCCTCTTTCTTTCTCCCAAGTCTCTCTCTCCTACCGCCTCTCCCTCTCTTAGGTCTCTCTCTCTCACTCACTCACTCACTCACTCACTCTATCTTTTTCCCCTCTACCCTTAACCCTTAATCCTTTATCCTTAACCCTTAAAACCTAAACCATTAAACCCTTTTACCCTCTACCCTTAACCCTTAACCCTATACCCTTAACCCTTAAACCCTAAAACCTCTACCCTATACCCTTAAATCTCCCTCCCTCTATCTCTCTCCAACACCCTACATTCCTCTCTCTCTCTCAACCCTCTCCCTCCTACCCCCTCTCCCCCTATCCCTCTCTTAGGTATCTTTCTTAGTCACTCCCTCTATCTCTCTCTCCTCTACCCTTAAGCCTAAACCCTAAACCCTTAAACCTTAAACCCTTCTACCCTCTACCCTCTACCCTTAACCATGCCTCCCTCTATCTCTCTCCCACTACCTCCCTCTCTCTCTCAAGTATCTCCCTCCTAACCCCTCTCCCTCTTTCAGGTAGAGGGAAGAGACAAAGGAAGTGACTAAGAGAGAGATACTTGAGAGAGGGAGAGGGTTGAGAGAGAGAGAGATGGAGGGAGTGGGAGAGAGATAGAGGGAGGGAGGGTAGAAGGTTTAAGGGTAGAGGGGAGGGAGAGATGGAGTGAGTGAGAGAGAGACCTGAGAGAGGGAGAGGGGGTAGGAGGGAGAGTCTCGAGAGAGAGAGGGAGGGAGGAAGTGGGAGAGAGATAGAGGGTAGAGCGTAGATGTTTTAAGGGTATAGCCTGGCTAAGGGTAGATGGAAGAGACATAGGAGTGAGTGAGTGAGAGAGAGAAACTTGAGAGAGCGAGAGGGTGTAGGAGGGAGACAGTTGAGAGAGAGAGAGGATAGAGGGTTTAAGGGTTAAGGGTAGAGGGGGGAGAGATAGAGGGAGTGACTTAGAAAGAGAGACTTGAGAGAGGGAGATGGGGTAGGAGGGAGAGACTTGAGAGAGAGAGGGTAGAGGGTTTAAGGGTTTAGGGTTTACGGGTTAAGGGTTTAGGGTTTAGGGTTAAGGGTATACGAGGGAGAGATAGAGGGATTTAGTGAGAGAGAGAGAGAGGGAGGGAGTTAGAGAGAGATAGAGGATATAGGGTTAAGGGTAGAGGGTAGAGGATTAAGGGCAGAGGGGAGAGAGATAGGAATGGGTGAGTGAGTGAGTGAGAG
>VCHN02005202.1:0-10118 GCA_007115665.2 Sequoiadendron giganteum | reverse complement strand
AAATTTGATTCCCTTAAGCCATGTTATTTTGTCCTAGGACCTCACTAGACATAGATCCCCTTAAGCCATCCTATCACCCTAAATTGTAAATCGATGTCTTAAGGGGTCCTAATATGACATTTCTTAATGGGATCAAATAATTTCTTAAAATTTGGAAAAGTTGCCCAAGGCAACCAAATTTAACAGTAATAAGATTGTGCAAGATTATAATATGAATGATATTTCATGATCTAGGTTGGTCAGTTGAAACAAGACCTATCTCAATCAACTGTTCCACAAGAAAATTTTCTTCACTAAAGCATTCATTTTGTCTTAGGACCTTAAAATCAAATTTGGTTGCCTTAGGCAACTCCACAAAATTTGATTCCCTTAAGCCATGTTATTTTGTCCTAGGACCTCACTAGACATAGATCCCCTTAAGCCATCCTATCACCCTAAATCATAAATCGATGTCTTAAGGGGTCCTAATATGAAATTTCTTAATGGGATCAAATAATTTCTTAAAATTTGGTGAAGTTGCCCAAGGCAACCAAATTTAACAATAACAAGATTGTGCAAGATTATAATATGAATGATATTTCATGATCTAGGTTGGTTAGTTGAAACAAGACCTATCTCAATCAATTGTTCCACAAGAAAATGTTTTTCACTAAAGCATTCATTTTGTCTTAGGATCTTAATCAACTATTCCACAAGAATCCTGTAGGGTACTCCCATTAATCCTATCCTATAGGGTACTCCCATGAATCCTATCCTATAGACCTATCTCAATCAACTGTTCCACAAGAAAATGTTCTTCACTAACTTGCAAGTTCATTATATTCCAAGGGACACCAGAACTTCACCCTAAGTTTTGTAAACCAAATTTAACAATAATTAGATCATGCAAGATTATAATATGAATGAGATAAATCATGATCTAGGTTGATTAATTTATGATTTAGGGTGATAGGATGGCTTAAGGGGATCTATATCTAGTAAGTTCCTAGGACAAAATGACATGGCTCAAGTGAATAAAATTTGGTGAAATTGCCTAGGAATTTAATGAAATTTGGTTGCCTTGGGCATCTTCACCAAATTTTATTCACTTAAAAGCCATGTCATTTTGTACTAGGACCTTACTACATAGATCCCCTTAAGCCATCGTATTACCCTAAAACCTAAATCTTAAACTCTAAACCGTAAACCCTATAACAATCATAAATTATCCTATATTAATAGTTGATTGTATTTTCATTCAAGTAACATGCCTTAGACATAAATGAGGCTTACATATTTTATCATTTGTATTCAATTAGGCCATTTATATTGAATGGTTTAAGGGTATTTCCTAAACATGTATCTTACATTTTGAAATTACAAATCTAATGCAGGTTCACTCATATCTTAGAGATCACATGGATTGATTCAATAATATTCGCAATCCACCTCTACACCATCCATCTCCACCACCTTCACCTCCACCTCCACCCACTCCATCTCATAACCCCCCACCTCCACCACCTGAAATCTATGGTGCTTGTTTGCAAGCACGAATCAATTTCAATGTTAGAACCATCCAAGATCAAATCAACATTATTCAAAATGAAGAATTTGTCACACCACCTGTGAGGATGATTGCATCTAGGATGCAAACCATTGTTGATGTTGTTAGGGCTATGGATGGGATCTTAGATGAGCATCAACAATGGCTAGAGGAGAGGAGAACTTCTGATTCTGAAAAGGAAAACACAAATAAATGAAGAGATGCAGTAGAGAGCCACAATAGTTTTTAAATTAAGACAATGATCTTAAATAGTTATGAATTTATGAATTTGGTGAACGATGGATATTTTGTGTGATGAATTTATAAATTTGGTTGGATGGATATTTTTAGTGACGTGAATTTATGATTTTGGTTCTAGATGGATATTTTTAGTGACTTGAATTTATGATTTTGGTTCTAGATGGATATTTTTAGTGACATGAATTTATGAATTTGGTGGAATTTATGAACTTATAATGATGAATTTATAATAGTATATATTTTATGACTATCTAGTCTAATCATGATGGAAAATTGTAATATATGTGTGTGTGTGTGTGTGTGTGTGTGTGTGTGTGTGTGTTAGACATAAAATGAGCTTTTTGTGAATGTTTCAAGTTTATTGTTTACTATGTACACGTCTATTAAAATTGTACATAGTTGTTTAATTTTGAAATTTGTATGTATGTACATAGTTTACTTTAATGATGTATGCATGCAAATTATGCATGGTATTTTTTATTTTAAATGTATTTACATGTTAAATTTTGAATTGTGTATGCACATGCTCAAGTTAAATCAATGTATATGTGTGTTTCAATTTTATATGATCTTAATATATGTATGCATGTATCATATTTAAACAAATTTGCATGTGTGTTTCAAATTTAACTATTTCTTGTAATTTTTTAAGTTTTTATGTTAATTTAGTATAATTTAATGCAGGTGCACACTAATATCTCATATCATGGATGATTTTAATATTGATGATATCATCAATCCAGCAGCTCAACCACCTCCACCTCCACCTCCACCTCCACCTCCACCTCCACCTCCACAACCTATTGCATCTGATGAGGCTCACTTACAAGCACGCATAAATGATCAGGTTGGATCAATACATAATCAAATCAATGCTATGCAGAGTCAAGCATTGATTCCACCCCATGTTAGACGTTTTGCATTTGCAATGCAAAACGTTGTGGATGCCATCAGGACCATTGATTCTAATCTAGATAGGCATAGACGAGACAGAGAACAAATGAGACAATTTTATGTTGATGGTCTCTCTTATAAAGAAATATTAGACCTTAAAATAACGAAAGCCCACCTAGCCCCCTACTTTCTCGACCCCGTTACTCGACAGCCCATTCCTGCGAACAAATCTACAATATCCATGAGGTGGTGCATACATCCACAGATGAGTGCACATTTTTGGGATCGATGGTATATGGTTTTTGATAGTCCCCCACATGCTAATTGGGAGTGCCCATTGTATTTTTTGAGGAAATTATATGTAGAGTTTGTTATGGGGCACAAGCCCAATTATTTTGATTTTAAATCATTTCAGGGTGTTGGTGGCGGCATGCCACAATAGAGGTTATGGGCAAGGGTTGATCCACAATGCCCTTTGCATGCACAACCCCTTGTTGTTGCTCTTGGTCCTCCCATTCCTGCACCTATGCATCATCGATCTATGGTCTTGACATTAGGTTCCCTTAGTAAACTCGCAGGAGACCTTGATCAACATGCTTATGCGATAGCAGGTGGGGAGCACAGAGACGATGATGATGGAGGAGTGTTCTATGGAGCTGGTTTGAGTACCAGTCTAGGAGTGTCGAGGCCCATCCCACATGTATGTACTAGTTTCCATCAAGTATGCTATGGACCTGATCAGGCCACACCTAGTTTTGGTGGACGTGGAGATTCTGGTGGTTCATTTGGTCACATCAATTCATTTGTAGAGTTTCTTACAAGAGGCGAACATCCTGAGAACACTAGTACACAGGTATAAATATGCATCTACACGTTCATTTTATAAGAATTTTGATGAATGTATATATCAAAGCAAAGTTTGCAATACATTTTAACAATCAAATTGTTTGGTGTACAGACGATAGTAATGATGGGGCAGTCATTCATTCCATGAGTACATACATCGACACCAGTCCTAATCGGAAACCCTTATGGGGTATTTTGATTTCAATTTTTTAAATTATAAATGAAATGATTTTTAACTTGAGTTTTAAATTTATAATTGAATAACATATATGTTTGAAATATTTATGTTGGTTTAGGCAAGTCAATCGGCTTCCATGTCGATTCCACCCGAGGGGTTGTCTAGCACTCCTCCACTATCGGCCATTGTAGACCAGGGGCAGGTACATTTATATTGTAAATTGTTTAACTTACATTAGTATAGTTACAATTATGAATTTTTAATTCACTATATATATGCAATGTGCATGTACACTTGTAAATATTATAAGCTTCTATTACATGTCTACATGTATGTCTAGGTTGATACCACAATCATAATGGGCATCGAACAAACATTAGATTTTAAGGTTACTTGTGAGGCCTCTAATTTTTAGGTTGTTTAAAATAAATTCTACACAAAATGTGCAAACTTGAATATATATATATTTACCTAATTCAAGTATGTACATGCTTTAACTTTGATTTTGTAGGACTTTGTTAGTGCGAATTTCAGCCCTGATCCAGACATAGTTACACCTCCAGGAGGGCATGTGGAGTAGGCTCCATATCAAATGGTAATTTAAATTTTTTATTATATTTAAATTCAATTATAAATTATATATTGTGAATATATAACTAAATAATTTTAAATTTCAAATTGAATATTAATATAATTTGAGCTAATACATGTTTTAAATTCTTTTTCTTTTATAGCATGTGACACATCTAGTAGTTGAGAATGTACAAACATGTCCTGCAGAAGAGGGTGCACAACCTATGGATATGGTACAATTAAAATATGATAAATTATAAATTAATTTCAATTAAATCATTTTTAATTGTAGACTTGTGCACTAATTTCAACTTTATTTGTCTTGTTTATGTAGATTGATTCAGAGAATGTAGAGGTTGCTTCAGGTGCAGTAGAGCATCCAAACCCAGATATGATGGTAATTAAATTTTATGATGAATTATAAATTAAATTGTCATTAAATATTTTTTCATTGTCTTACATATGATTTCATCTTTCTCTTGTACAGAGTGTTTCAGGTCATCTGCATAGTCTACATGGCACGAAGAGGTCTCTTGATTATAAAGACAATACATGACCTAGAAACATGATTTTGTGGGTTATATTTGTTTATTTTGTGGACTATATTTTTGGTTTGTCACGTACTCTGTTGGACTTTATAATTCATGGTTCTTGAGTACTTAGCTGGACTTTAGTTCATGGGTTGTACTCTGATGGACTTTTTTTCATGCACTTAATATATTTACATAAACCATGGACTTTATTATTATTTGAAATTTTAATTTACACATATACATTTATGCATTTTATGTTCATAGTCAAGATATTAATATAGGACATTAATGTGAAATTAAATATAAATATGAAATTAAAGTTGAAATTAATAGGACATTTTAATAATTATAGTTTACAAATTTAGTGATCTCATACATGATATGTACATTCAATAATTAGCTATAATTAGTCAATGAACTTATTCAATTCACGTCAATCAATAATTAGTCAATAAATCATAATTTACAAACCAAAGCAATTCGTTTATATACCAGAAAGGATAAAATTTTAAGAAATAAACAAAACCATACAAGATTAGAGAACAAAAGCATTAATAAATTCTATAAATAATCAAATCCAACACTAATTTATAATCTGTCAAAACAAATAATGGCATCCAATACTATTTTTTAAGTTGTCAACATAAATAATGGAATCCAATACTAATTTATAAGCCGTACATTGAAAACAAATAAGGGGACATCTTAAGGGGTCATAATACAACATCTTAAGGGGGAATCTTAAGGGGACATATAGTACGTGTGTAGGTTGAATCCAGGCATCCTCTCCTTTTTGTTTCAAAGTATGAGATCAATGCAATGATGGCTTAAGGATACAAAAAAGGATAATAAATAAATTTTAACTATTAATGTACAAGCAATATCAATATATAATCAAAACATGTATTTAAATACATTTTAACTAATAATTACCTTTATTTAAAAGGACAATATAAAACTTAAACTATATTTACCTGTATTTACTTATTCCATTGTACCATCTGCATCCTCTCTTTTTTGTAATGCATCTATGATTGTCTCATGCTCTTCCATAGAAATTGTCCATAACACTTTATTTGCAGGTCTTCTGCAATACCGATCTAGTTTTATATTTGTTGCCACAACCAAATGTGAATAATGTATAATTTTCTTATGCGGTTCATAATCTTCGAATGCAGGTAGACCATTCTTCCTTGCTAGGTATTTTCGTAGCCAAGTGCCAACAACCACAACCGATCCTATTGGAAAATATGAAAACAATCATCATATAAGTTCTCAAATATTTCTTAATGAGATGAAAAACTTGTTCTAAAATATTGTTTAAGGGGATCAAAAAAATTGTTATCAAAATTTGCTTAAGGGGATCATGGTACCTGTTGGATAATGATAGCCATCATCATCTTCTCGAGGTGATATTAACTTATGTTTACTCTCCACACAATGAGCCAACCAATATTTTGTTTGCTCTTCATTCCCCTCAGGTGCAACAACAGCATACACATGTCTTGCAAACAAAAATTGATTTAATAACTTGACCATATCAATATAAAAAAATTAGTATTACAAAATAACTTAATAAAGAGAAATTAAATGAAATAAATTGACTTAAATTACCTTCTTGTACAAGGTCTGAAACACGGTCATAGTCTTCAGATGCAAACACTTGATCATTTTCTTCAATAGTTCTTTCATATTGATCATGTGCTTGTGAAGGTGTCAACAATCTTTGTTCCCACTTTTCAACCCATTTTGTATTTTCACATGCTTCCCAATCTCCTGAGATGCAAAACTGGAAAAAACATGCAAGCTCCCTTGTCCAGATCATCCATGTGCTTGCTGTCGAACTCCTAAATGAATGCCATTTAGTAGATCCACTAATTGTCTCACAGTCAACTCTAGGTACAATGTTATCTTCTTCAACCAACCAAAAGAATCGATGAACTCTAGAGTACTCACTCAAACCAGGTGTAGATAATATTGTATTACACCAATCGACAATCCCACGTGCATCTTTAAATTTTACTGCATCTTCAAATTTTAATTGTTCTTTAGCAAGGATTCTTTTGACACATGCACCAGCTCCATCATGTTCTCCTTTACCATGCCCAGCTTCAAAAAAACTCCATATATGTTGGACATTAAGTTCTTTGTGAATCCTACTTAACCAATAGAACATTTGAGCATTTTTGAACTGCCTCGTACAATTATTTGACCATATGAGGTGTTCTTTCATATGGATTCCTCTTTCTCTTAAATTTTTGTAAAATATACTGAAACAGTATTGAACAAACTCTGATGAGTGTAATTGGTTGTCACTCAAATAAAAATGATACTCCTTCAGAACTTTTCTATCATCCTCAGTGCTATTATTTGCATGTCTATAAACAATATGGACAAACATAGCTACTTGCACTGAATTATAATACTGTGATTGAATTTCCTCTTGCAGAGCTAGAGTATAATTTTTTGCAAAATCAACCACTGAAAGTATAGTACCAATTGGAAATGTGTTTCTACATGCGCGAAATTGGCCATCAAGCCATCGAGCATGTTGAGAGTGCATGATATATTTTGGTACTATCTTATTCTTAAATTCACTCATGAATGCATGCACACTAACTTTTTCTATAACTAAATCACAACGCTTTCCTATTTTTCCATCTTTTAAAGAATAGTGAACATTCTTAAATCTTTTAACTTCTACTAATTGTTGTCCAAAATCATTATCAACACTTTCATGCATACAAATTCCTAAGAATGAAAGGTTTCCACAGTCAATGCATTGTCTAGAAATACAAGAACTTAAATAAAACAATTTACCATTAGATCTTTCACAAAACAAACTTGAAATAAACTCCCTTATTGCTTCAGGTGGCATATTAATACCGTATTCTTGTATAATCATGTTAGTATAAGGTACAACGTATATATCGAAAAAAATCATAAAAATAACGAAATTGAACATGCGTTTTACAACAACAAGATATTCGTTGCTTATTAATTTTTACATACCACGGTTTACATTTTTCAAAAGACCTTTGACTTATTTTAATATTACTGGGTAACACTAAATCACCACAAAATTTTCTATAAAATTCAGTTTGTGTTGTATCTAATAGGTGTTTTGGGTGAGGATCGCGAACTTTGGACCCCACCCTTAATTTTAAAACATCTCTAGCATTAGATGAAACCCTAGTATTATCATGCCAATATTTTTCAATCAAAGATTTAATTTAAACATTCAATTTCATATTAGACCTCGGGAGTCGACCATTGAAACTCCAACGTTGGTTGATAGGATCATTTTCTATAATTATTCTTCTTTTTTCCGCTCTTAGCAATGTTTTAGGATGTATTTTTAAAAGTTCACTAATATTTCTTACCATTCTTTTATTCAAAGTTGTTTTATTAACTATAGCAGTTGTTATAGCTCTTCTTGCTGCATTTTTATCTTTAGATCGACTATTTTTTCCAATTGATTGAATGGCACTAGCAACAGTACACATAGCATGTTTTAATGATTGATCTTTTCTTTTTGGTTTAACAAAAAAGCCTAACCTTTTCATTATTTTCCTCATTTTTTGCATTCTCATCAATTGCATCATTAGTTGACATTGAATTGTAATTTTTTTACGATAAAATAATTTGTTGTATATTTTATTTGCATGTGTTCTTATTTGCCTCCAAGAAATTTGACCAAGAAGATTATCAAAAACACCACTTTCAATTTTTAAAAAAGTATTTTCATTAAATTCAACATCACATTCTAGATTTTCATCTTCATCTTCATTTTCATCTTCAATTTCATTTTCATTTTCATTTTCATTTTCAACTTCAAAACGATTTACATTTTCATCTTCATTTTCATCAACAAAACGGTTTTCATTTTCATTTACATCAACAAAACGGTTTTCATTTTCATTTACATCAACAAAAAGGTTTTTCTTTTCATTTTCAATAAAAGGATTATTCTCAATTTCATTTTCAACAAAAGGATCATTCTCATTATCATTTTCAACAAATTCTATAAAATTTTCATCTCTCTGAATATTATCAATGTCAACATCGTTAAGTCCAGCATTTTGTAAAATTTCTACATACGAATTTACCATTTCACTAACATGTGGATTTGAAGACGTACCTAGATTTGTGCATATTGAAACATTCTCCATAGCATTGAAAGAGGGATTTGAAGACATAGTAGGACTTGATTGTATAATCATATTCTTCTCCAAATTGACTTCTTGCAAATTCACTTCATCTACAACCATGGTCTCCTCTATGTTTTCATCTTCAATAGTTGTGGAATTGGATGCTCCCCCATCATTCATTGATTTAATTCTCATTCTTCTTTCTCTTTCTCTTTGTCTCTCCTTCTCTTTGTTTGCTTCAATTTCTTTGGGAGTCAATGTCTTCCTCCTCTTATTACGACATTTATTTCCCATGATTATAAAATTCTCAAGCACAAATGAATGTAAATAGTGAAATTCTTCAAAAAATTCGATTCAAATTGGAAGTTCAAGACCTAAAAGGACTAAATTCTTCCTCTTGTGTTCCTCAAAACAAGTAGAAAACTAGCACAATTCCACTTTAAAACTAATTTCTTCATGCCTCCTTTGAAAAAATCAATTCATATTGCAAGTTGAAGACCTTTTGTTCTTTCTTTGAAAAAATGGGATCTCTCCTTTGAAAACATTTATCAAAAAAGCAAGTCACCACCTATAAAAAAAATGCTCAATGAAAATTAGACCAATTTTACTACTCTCGGCCGTACATGTGAAGTTGCAGACTTCATAGTAAAATTTATAGTAATTTTAAATAGCACAGTTGAAAAGAAACGGAATCCCTATTATAAAACAGGATCCCATTTTTTAATAAAACGGGATCCCGATTATAAATCGGGATTCCATATTTAAAGATACAGGATCCCATTTCCGATTATTGAATGTGGTGATCATTGGCAGGGGAATGAGATCTCGTTTATAAAACGGGATCCCATTCTCGTACCAACAGTCACCGCATTCAATAAATGAAAACGGAAATCGGGATCCCATTTTTTTTAATTTGATTTTTTTTTTGCCTTTTGGTTGGGGTTTTACTTTGGATTTTGGTTCAGGAAAAGCATTAGGAGTCTGAACCTAGGCCTTCAACCTGGTTTGACCTGCAAGTTGAAGGTTCTAACAATGTTAGGGAAAAAAATCAAGTTTGGACATATGGCTAACGACTTTTTTTGCAGAATTTTTTGACGAAATTAAAACCCATTTTAGATGAGACAATGCAGATTTCAAATATGTAATTTTTTTTACAA
>VCHN02000905.1:0-27927 GCA_007115665.2 Sequoiadendron giganteum | reverse complement strand
GATGAAGAGAGTAGGACCATGCAAGATATTGGCGAAGTATGGTCAAAATGCATACAAAATAGAGTTACCTACTGATTTAGGAATCTCACCCGTTTTCAATATAGCTGACTTGATCAAATATAAGGGATCAGTCAAAGGTATGGATCAGCAAAGTCAAGAGATCTTCAAGGATATCAACAACATACCCCTACCTACTCAAGATAAGCACCAAGCTGAAAGGATCTTGGAGTCAAGGGTGCAAAAATCTACAAGACACAAGGTGTACATGGAGCACCTTATTCAATGGAAGAATAAGCATGAATCAAAAGCTACATGGGTACACAAAGATCAGTTGAAGAAGCTTGGCATTGACATGTCATTGATCTCTCCTTCTACTCCATAGTGTTTGGGCAGGGAGGGGGAGAATGGTGTAGGAGCACCTAGGCAAATACTAGGCAATAGGAAGTCTAGGATCCATGTTTTTGTTTTTATGCATTTGTATAAGGTTATTGTTATGCCTTGCATAACCACCCCATCTTTTTCCTTGGTCAAAATGGGTCCCCCTTTGTTATTTTTGTATTTAGTTGTTTTTGAAACAAAGTTTGGAGTCTAGTTTTGCCAATACTTTGTGTTTCTCTAGTTTCTTTGTCGGAATCGGAACCGGAACTGAATCGGGTTCTAAAAGTTCTTTTGAGGCTTGTTTTTGGTTCTATCCCAACAGTCTTTTGTTTGGCTTTGTTTTTTGTCTTTAGCGGAAGCGGAGCCGGAGTGGGAATTGGGATGGTTGTTATCAAAATTTGTAAAATCACGATCAATTTTGATCCCGCCTTCGCTACCTTTTTATTTTTGTTTTGTCTCGGTTTTTGTGTTTTGTTTTATTAGGTTGGTCTTTTATTTAACTTTTTGTATTTGTTTTTGTTTTGTTTTTAGTTGTCGGACGCGGAGCCGGAATGGTAATGGGATTTGGAAATTTTATAAATTTGAGATTCCGATTCCATTTTGGTTTCGCCCCCACCACTCTGTGTCGTTGAATTTTTGACTGAAGCACACTGCAGACAAGTGTTTGTTTACTCTCAGTTCCGACTCCGCCTTTACTACACTTTAAATGCATTAATGATGGTTGCCGGTGTAGGTAGAAATTCATATATTTACCTTTATTTAGGGTTAAGCAGATCATTATTGTTATTGTTAAAGATCTAAGAGCACGAAAGAGCAGTAGTAGAGTTCATTTTGAGCAAATTGATCAAGATAGAGAAGGGATTGTGTGCGAATCGATTCAGAAGGTTTGCACGGGTTTGTTTGCATTTGAGGTAGGTTTCTTATCTTTGTTGTTCTTTGGTTCAATTGGTGTTGTGTGTTTTGTATATATGTTTGCCCATGTTTTGAATCACGTTGTCGTTTCATTATAAGTTCATGATTCTTGGCATGCTGGTTTGAATGGGTCTTTTATATTGTTGGTCAGGTTGTCTTTTTGTTGTCTTGTACGTTCATGTCATTTCTTTCTATTTTTAGGGCACCGTCGCTTTCACATCTTAATCGTGATTGCATCGTTTTTGTTTTTGGTTTGCAGTAGATTAGATTAGATTAAGAGTTTTCAATGGCGTTAGTTAGATTAGAAGTTACAGTGAGGTAGATTAGAGATTTTTACAGTTAGTTAGGGTAGATTAAAGTTAATTAGGGTTTCATCATCTGGTAGAATGGTAGGGTTGAAACCCGTGCCCTAGTTTTTGTCAGGTTTGTTAGATTAGGGTTTTGTTAGTCTCTGTAATCGCTTTTAAAATGTTTTAAAAAAATGATATCTTAGAATGCAATTGTTCCCCATGGTCATATGGGTGTAGAGTTTTAAGCTCCTTTGCCATTTTATAGTGACCTAGGTCTTAATCATGAGATTGTGTTGAAAATGAATAAAGTATTTGATGATGTCATGATTAGCATAGGCAGAGGCGGGATTGAAATGGATTATGTACTTGAAAGATTTGTTTTACAAAATGTATCGATTCCATGTTTCATCCTATTTTCGACTCCGAGTTCTGGAAGGTTTTTTTGGCAATCATGGTCAATCACGGCGGAGGCGGGATTGGAATCGATCTTGGACTTGAAAGATTTGTTTTACAAAAGGTATCGATTTCATGTTTCATCCCATTTCTGGCTCTGCGTATAATGGAAATTCTTTCTTCAAAGTAATGATAACCTAATCAGAGGTGGAGGTGGAATGGAAATAAAATATGGAAAAAATGAAAATTCGAAGAAAACCAAATCCGTTTTTTGTTCCGATCCCGGTCCCGATAACTTCCCCGACTCCGACTTCGAGCCCGTTTGTTATTAGGTGAAGTTTCTATATTGGTTTTTGCTCTGAGTCCACCAGTGTTGTAAAAGAGATTGTTTTGAGCTTCTGTCTAGTTTCGACTCTAATGTATGTGTAATAGGTATGTTTTAAAAGCATGTTTTATAATGATATCTAAAGATCTAATTAGAGGTTTGCTTGTAGGAAAATTGAAAGATGTTAGGAATGTCAGGAGAGGCTGCTCGAAGGAATCAACCAGTTGGAACATCAAAGACAACACCAAAAATAAAAAAGGTGAAACCAGAACAGCTGCCTTATACGTTGAGGTATGATCATAGGAATCTGGTGGTGAAAGTGATCAAGGTGGAATCAGACTGGTTAGATATCACAGATACTAATATGGGCCAGTATAGCTTTGAAGAATTACATGAAGAGACATTTGTAGAATGAGCAAACTTGACAGGAAGAACACAAAGGATTGTTGATTCCGGTCTTGCACATATTACTGTGTTTCCTTTAGCAGTCCAGTGTCCGGAGTTGATATTGATAGTAGCCAGTACCTACAATCTTGCTACAAGATTATGCATGGATTCACAAAATAATGTGATTATAGATCTTACTCCGCAAATGTTCCAAAGCATATTTAATGTTCTTGATCCCAAGAACTTGGTGTAGCTAACTGAAGCGGAGGCATTGGAGAAATATAGCAAGCATAAAGACTCCAATAAGTCTCACTTAAACAAAAAGTGGTTAAGCACAGAGAAAAAATCTTTAAGCAAGCTTGCAGACCAACCAAAGAGGGCAGATTTCAAGAAGGAGATATTTGATTTGATATTAATGATGTCCAGAGTGTTTGGGAAGAGGGATGCCTTCCACTTCAAGGAATGGATGTTTCATTTTATTCAAGTAATCTTTCAGGGTGATTACTAGTTTGATTGGTCAATGATTGTTTCTGATGCCATACATGATCAGCTCACAAGGGTCAGATAGACTAAATCTTTCTTTCATGACTTCTTATGTGGTTTATGCTGCAGCAAGGTTGGGTATTTTCCCAAGATTAAAGAAAGTAGGTATAATGGGAGTTTTGGATGGACAAAAGAAAGTATGGGAACATTACGATCAATTATCTCTTCAGGTTGCTAAGACTCATTTTAGAAGAGTCAATGATGCATTTTTATATGTGGTTATCAATCAGTTGAGTGGAGATGTAGGATACAGGTTAAGTCAAGAAGCTATGGCTTTTATTGCTAAATGGGGAATTTGGTATATCTAATACCCCAAATTTACATACTTCAGATTATTTGGTTTTGAAGGCCATCTGCATTTACTTCCAAGATGCTGTAGTAATAGAATAGTGCTTATGGAGTTTGTGTATCAAGCCATTGGAGTTAATGCTAGGTTTGGGATGAAGCACAAGATAGGATGCCATAAATTTCCCATGACACTGGGTGAATATAATTGTCAAAACTTGAAGGGAGCGAAGGTGGTTTGTAATGAGTTGATACAATTGAAATTGGGATTGTATATAGCTCAGAAGTATTTTGATCCTAAGAAGAAGATGTATGCTTTATTACCTTCGGTGTTCACAAGACATTTTAATCTGTTAGAAGACTTTTGGTGTGATAGGCGAGATGAGTATGACTTGAGGAAAAAGAATTATGAGAGATTATCAGTCTCACTCATGTCAGAGCTTGGTATTAAAGAAAATATTCCTGACACTTTGGTGGTTGATGGAATTGTATTAGATCCCTCATATGAAGCCTTGAACATTGGCACCAAAAGCTTAGATCCAATAGACTGGAATGAGGAAGAAACAATTGATATTAAGAAAATAGGAAGAACAGTCTTGGATAGAAGTGTGCAATGGTTAATGTTGAGAACTCAAGCTCCTCAAGGGCTAGTCCTTAAGAAAGGTAAAGGGTACAAGAGGATTAAAAGAAAGACACCTCCCAAAGAGCCATTGGAATTATTTCCTCCTAACATTGAAGAAATAGAATTTGAGGTGGTCGATGAATAAGAAGAGGCACCAGAGGGAGATGTTCCAATAGTATCTATTATTTCTACACCCACATTGGGTGAGTCATCCATACAAGCCCCACTCACAAGAAAGAAAAGTAAAGAATTTCAAGAAGGAACTCTTCATACTATGGCTAAAGCTGCTAAAGGAAAAGAAGTGGAAGAAGAATTTGTAGAAGTTAAGACAGACTCAGATGAAAGTCTGTCAGAAACACATTTGCAAGAAAACATGCCTCTAGGGCATACTATTGAGCAGATTCTGACACAAGAAGAGCAATGGAAATTATTTGAAGATGCTACGAGAGAGTCTGATGCAAGGGCTACAAAGGAGAATCAAAAGGAAATAGATGCTAAGGTGCAAGCTGATGCTCTACTTCAATAGCAGCAATTAAAGGCAAAAATTGAAACAAGGACAACAACTGATAAAATAGAGGAGCAAATGAGGCAACGAGAGCATGAGCCCAAGGTTAAAGCAGAAAATGACAAATTGGAATTGATACAAAAAATCCATGATCTTGAGGAAGAGAAAGCAAGAAACCGAAGGGAAAAGGAAGCCCTAGTTGCTATATTGAAGCTTGTAGAGAAAGCTCAACAGAAAGAACAAGAAGCTGAAGCTCTAAGAAAGGAAAGAGATGCTGAAGAGCTAATAAAGAAACAACAAGCTGAAGAAGAAAGGGAAAAGGTAGAGAAGCTCATAGCCTTAGAAATGGAAAGGATAGAAAAGGAAGAATCAGAAAAGATAAGGAAAGAAAAAGAGGCCAAAGAGCTAATTAGGAACAAAAGGAAGAAGATGCCAAAGCTGCAAAACTTAAAGCTTTGGAGGTAGAACGGTTGGAAAGAGAGGCCTTGGAAAAAGAGAAATTAGAGAAGGATCAGATGGAAGAAGAGAGATTGAGAAAAGAAGAAGAAGACAAGAAAATGTAGGAACAACGAGATAGAGAAGAGGCTGAGAAGTTGGTGCAGATGCATGTGCTGCAGGAACAACAAGAGAAAGCAAAGGTTGATTCTCAACCTAAGGTAAATATTCAGCCACCCTCTACAGTTGCCACTTCCTCTTCCGTGATGATGACTACTCCCAGTGCTCCTGTACGGTTGAAGTTAGACTTGCAGAAGAGAGCTAGAAAACCTCCTCAACCTCTTAATTGGGAGGACATGATAAAGGGAATTGAACAAGAAAGGCCTAAGAAGAAGGCTAGAATCTTACATTCTACTAGACTCACAAATAAAGGAGAGATAGTTGCTGAATGTGCCATGCCTATGACAGAAAAGGAGGTAGGGGATATGTAGCTAACAGATTATCAATTGAGTACGGTTAATTTGGGAAGACCCACTAGGAATCAATAAATGAATTTGATTGATGTGGTGGCCTCAACAACTAAATCAAGAATGATGAAGGACAAACAAAAGAAGGATGAGCTTAAGGCTCAATTAGATCAACTACATTCATTCTTGAAGAGTGTCTCCTCTCCAAGGTCATAGCAAATTATAACCATTGAGACTCCTATTTTGTTAAGCAAAAAGGAGGTAGATGATTTGGTGCAAGTTAGAGGTAAGGCAGAGATGGTTGAAAAATGGATAGACAAAGTGAACCGAAAGGTAGGTGATGTTTTAGCAAAAGGATTTGAAGCCTACAAAGAAGTAGAAGGAGTAATAAAAGAGATGCATCAATACATTGAGGCATCCGAAAAACTAGAAGAAGAGTATAAGGAGTATAGTGAAAAGTTAGAAAAGATAAATACATTGCCTCTAACTACTCTTCTAGAAGAATCTATACTTGAAGATGATAACAAAGATTTTGTAGAAAAGACTTCTAGCATACTTAATTTTAGGACTGGCTTTTTGAGCAAGCATAAGGATGACATTCAGGAAGCAGTTAATAATTTAACTGAGCAGTTGGAAGAGTTGGAAGCAGTCATGGCTATAATTGTAGATGTGAATGTAATGACAAAAGATGGCATGCCTTTGAGTCAGGTTAGAGAGAAATGGAATGAAAGATTCCAAGGACTCATGCAGGAGAAAGATGATGGAGGAGACTTGGTGATAGATCGGCTTGTAGAAGTCAAAGAAGAAATAAAAGCTGTAGGGAGAGAATTGATCAAGGTTAAAAGTATGAAAGAGTTTGCTGCAGTTGAGTTGGATCGGATCAAATTTGAAGATGACTAGATTGATGGGCCAGATATGGATATGCTACAACAAGTCTTCACCAGTTATGATGAGTTCATGGTGGATCCGGCTTCACATGCATAAAAATATTGCATGCATGATGTTCTTCTTCCTTGCATGTCGCATGCATGCAACACTGACAGTCTTGAGGGCGCATGACTTCTTTTCTTCTATTTCTATCTTCTATTTTTAGATCAAATTGAATATATAATGTAAGGAATCAAGATCAAAGTTGATCTGAGTTTCCAAGAAAGTTGATTGTTCCTAAAAAGGTGGAAGGCCTAAAATAGAAGTGAAGTTCGAACTTCTTTTGTATATCTATAAATACCTAATGGGTATCATATTGTAAAGGTCGGCTAATTGAGAATTGGATTGGCTTACCTAATGCTAAGAGATAGAATTTTGTAGAGTTTTGCAGAGATACATTGTTTTTAATCTTTTATAGTTAATAGAATTACAGGTTTACTCGAAAGATGGTGTTTGGAATTAAATTGTTTGTTTGATAAGGTTGATAAGTTATGATCTATCTGTATGCAGTGATTGTGCTGAACATAAGAGTTTCTTGAATGATGAAAGTCATTTGAAGGAATCAGATTTAAGGATCATCTTATTAGATTGTCATTGAGTTGAAGTTATTAAAAAGTCGGTTGATCTATAATTTTGATGATGAATGAATGTGTGTTGTTTTGAAAATCCTTGAAATATTTGTGAAGAGTAATTGTGAAGTTAATTAAGCACCTAAAATGTATGCAGTGGTATAGATTATGCTACAAACTATATCATCTTATGGTTTTTATGATCTGTTAGAAAACATTCATCATTGAAAGTATATGTCTAGATACTAGATAAATTTAGTTCATACTTACTGGTTTATTCCTTTGTTCTATCTTTTTCTTTTATTTAAAACCCATTGATTTACATGAACTATTTCGATAAAAAGAGTTATAGCTTGAATCCTTTGTTACCAGCATAGGCCCCTTGAATATTATAGTTGCATGAACCAATTGAGTGACATCAGATAGTTGAGAACCAACTACCAGGACCTTGGGAGTTAGGCTACTACATGTTGTCTTTCTTTTTCAGGACAAATAGAGTAGAAATATTCTGTTTTAATGTTGTTTGTGTCATTTTAACCATCAATAGTCATGTTGACCATTGCATTGTGTTAGAAGGTTAGGAATAAGTAGTGATCAGGAGCCATCAGGAGTGGTCAGTAGTTGAAGATATGGAAGGGTTTCATGGGGTAAGAAATCAACTAGGATAAGTGGCAAGAAGTTGCAAAATGTTCCATTTTACAACTTTGCCATCATAGGTTTAGTGAATGAGTGGCAAAGAAGTGGTTGAGGCTGAGTTTAACTAAATTTAGACACCTATTTATGGTGGATTTCGAGCTGAGAGCAAGGTTGAACGTTTTGGCATTGTACAAGTTTCATGAAAGCAAGAAAAGATAGTGTTATGGAGTAATATTTCTGTTTTGCCTTGTGTTAGTGTATTGTT
Source organism: Sequoiadendron giganteum (assembly GCA_007115665.2). Classification (NCBI taxonomy): domain Eukaryota; kingdom Viridiplantae; phylum Streptophyta; class Pinopsida; order Cupressales; family Cupressaceae; genus Sequoiadendron; species Sequoiadendron giganteum. The sequence goes on along the minus strand of VCHN02000905.1, from coordinate 19,988 downwards.
CGTTTGATCAGACATTGTGTTTAGTGTAGAATGTAGTGTAGTTTCTTTCCAAGCTTTGTGTGGTATAGTGGAAAGTTGAATTCATCGTTTCCTAGCTTGTTCTTAGATAGTTTTATTTCCTTCCATTACTGATTAGTCTGGTAAACTATCAACCATGGAGACTTAGACCTCTGTCTTCCACTATACTTGGTGTATAGTCTATGGGGATTGAGGCTAAGCTCCATGCCTATACATAGATTAGGTCTAGGGGTCTTTAGGGGTCGAGTGATCATGAGGAAAGTCTCTTCCTAGGCGAGGTTGGCAATGCCCGACTAAGAAGGATAGTGCAAAACAAGCACCTAACTTGCAGGGGTGACCTCTCCTTGCTAAATTTCATGGTAGAAAGGTAGAAGGAAGCCTTGCATAGGCTTGGTACCAAGGAGGAGGTCCCAACAGTCCATTTGATGGGCAAACAAAATGACAGTCTATCGAGTGGTTAGAAAATGGCTTAAACAAGCCTAAATTTGCTAAACTAAGGGTCAGGACAGAGTACGAACAGAGGAGGCTCCAAGTTCTAAAATTATTGAAGGTGTGGGCAAGGGTATCATGAATTCCAAGAAAATATTGGAAGTCTTTTGGAGAATTTAGGAGAGCTACCTCATTCTCTCGGGAAAAAGACCTATTTTGAAGGCCTAGATCTAAGGAACCAAATGTTGGAAGCCTGTAGAAACCTTTCTACACCCCTACAAAGAGCAATTGAAGGGATGGAAGTATTTAGCCTTTAGGGAAGATTAAGGGCAAGGGAAAAGAATGGCAGAGAGAGCACCAAGATTAAATTGGTTAGGAAAATGGAGATGATAGTAGGGTTGGCTAGGAGAACCAGGGGTGCCTAGCAATCATTAGGGCCTATAGGTTAAGGTGGTGGAGAGTGACACCATAGGGAATTGCCAAGGTGAGACCTAGAGCATGGAACAGTGAGTGTTCCACCCAACCCTACCCTATCACTTTGGTAAGACCATGGTTTCAAAAGTTCTTACCATGGTACCACTGGCAATTAAGCCAATAACCATGGTAGTTCAGGTAAACCGTCAGTAGCAAGTAGGATAGCTACCGTTGTACCGTGAGCAGTTAGGATGTTAACCGTGGTAATGTGGTTGAAACGGCTAGTAGAAAGCAAGGTGGCTATCGCCATACTGTGGGCTGTTAGAAGTGTAACTGCAGTAACATGGTGGAAATGGTTAGTGGTTCACAAGGAGCTACCGCTATACCGCAGGTAGTCCAAAGTAAGACCATGGTTGTGCGGTAAGAGAGCAGATCTCAAAATCTATTAAAGAATTTTTGATAATTCATTAACTATCCTCTCGGACTCCAAAAGTTTATTAATCCTAGAAAATAATTTATTTTCACTTGCTTTGGAATTTTGGTCATTATTCTTTGTTTCTTTTGCTTAGGGGTTTGAAACCCTACTCTAGCCGCCATCATGATAGCTTGCTTTCAGCCGTTTCATTGAGAAATCTGCAGGGTTATTGAACTTTGACAGTGTATATGGAAGATAGAAAGACCATGACAATGGTCGTCTCACCTGTCGATTTGTTTTCATCAGTTGGAAGCTTGAATGGGAAAAGATCTTGAGTTGCTCTGTCACTTCGCATACTTGGTAAATCACTCATGGGATATGCATTTCTAGTTTTCTCAGGTATTATTTTTTTAGTTTGCTATTTAGATCCGTTACTTCACAAGCAAGGTGATTTCGAGTTAAGTTTTTCTATTCAAAAAGAAAAATGGAAATTGTCTATTGCTTTTCATGAAAATTTGAATTGTTTGCACCAAATCTTGACTGCTTTTTTCTAAAGGTTATCATATCAGTTTTATGAAACGTATTTTTAAGTTTGTGGGTCATCTTGAAAGCTAAAAGTTTCTTCAGTTACTTATATGGAATTGTTGGTAATTGCTATCAAGTACATGATTACCTTTTTTTCAGTTACATTTTTGTTTGGGGTTTCAATTATATCTATTTTTAGCAGCGACTTCATTGTCCAATTTTCCTATGAAACATATTTTTCATTAATACTACTTAGGAGTAAGCACTGCATGTGCAGACCGCTTGTGGAGAAAAGTTTCAGTTACACCTCTATTTTTGGAATAGCTGTTCTATCCTTGAAAAAAAGGAAGAATCCTTCACTTATGATCTCTATAACATCTGGAACTATTGCTTGACAGTTGTTTTGTAACCTAAAAACAACCTTGTATAACTTCTGGAAAGTGAAATTCAAGATATAGTGGGGTGATACTTTCAAATTGTAATGATGGTTTTCTATAAAAGCCTAAAACAGTGAGATTAGGGTTCAATCATGATAGGAAAACAAAAATTGAAACAAGGGCATTACTATTAAGATATGTGAAAGTCTATTATGTACTTTGATGCTAAATATTGGAAAACACAGTGTGTAGTCAGATTTGTAGTTTTTGTATGGAAAGATGTTGAAAATCAAACAGTGAGAAAAGAAAGAAAAGATGTATCATTGTAATATAGTTTGATGAGATTGTATTGTGATTGTGATAAGATTTTACTCAAGCTGTATCAATATTAGATAATGTATGGAATTCTGAAGAGTCAATTTTGATTCTCGAAAATTCTATGCTTTGTCTGTCAAGAGGCACTTGACAGAAATCAAGTGAAACAGAGAGATCCTCTATACTATTGTACATTCTATTGACTATCAAGAAAGGGGTTAGTTCTCCTTGAGATTGGTGTCTCTAAACAAATGGGTTGGTTCTCCTTGAGTCGGTGCTCAGAAATCAACCATTGAGGCATTATCAAAATATTTATTGAAATGAAAGCCTGAAAAAGGCAACAAGTTTAGGAGTGGTTTTTCTACCTTAGGAGGGTTTTTCACTCGGCATATCTTGTGTCTATTTGTGTCTCTATGATTCATTTGCTTCAACACTTTACTGCTTTATAATGCAATGTTATACTACTCATTTCAATTTATATGATTGCATTTGAATTCATGAATGATATTATCATTGATAAATGAGAACATATGAATGGTTCTTTTTAGTTTCAATTAAATTTTTCAAAGAAGTTAAAACACTAATTCACCCCCCCCCCCCCTCTTAGTGTATTTTCACTCCAACAGTATCTACCTTAAGCGATTAAGCTCTTCTCCAAGGAAATTTTCTCTGATACCAATTATTGAATGAAAAAGACAACTGAGAGGGGGGTGAATCAGTTGTAGAAAATTAAAAAATCAAAACCCTCAACAGTAATCAAATCCACATGTATTCATTAAACCCTTATTATGTTAAAGTGATTAAACATAAAATGTAGATAAAAAAAAATTAAATAACAACACCATACACAAGAGAACACCAGATTTACGTGGAAAAACCAATGAGGGAAAAACCACGGTGATGATTAGATCACAATATAAGTAATATAAAAAATGGTACAAGGGCTCACTGCCAGAATATGACATGCTCTCCAAAAAGGCTCACAACTAAGGCTCACTGCCATAGAAAGAACACAAGAAGATATAAGAGAAATGATACACAGAGAGGAACTTATTAATGCAATAGAGAATCCACCACAAATTCTTGAACACTTTCACAGCCTTGCATGAAATATTTCAGACACCTTCAACTCACTACCTTCAAGAATCCGACACTTTGAATTCCACACTGCTTTGCTCAAATTCACATCTATAATTTGGAAATTTGCATCACACATCACTCACATCAATCCTACATATTAAAACACCATTTCTCTTATTTATATCAACCTCAACCTTAAAAACCTTCTCCAAGGTCAAAAACTATTTGTTACACTTACAAATTCAAATTAGGTCGACACCTAAACATTCTCGTGGTGGATAGGAGTGAAGGCAGCCCATATAAATACTTAACTAGGACCCAAATATCCTAACACATCTCAACATGCTTTCACAAGCCTCACATGTAGTGCTAACACAAGGTTGGCTAATACCCGTGATAAACACCATAATAATTAAGTACATGCTTCCTTAAATCAATTCAAAAGTTTCAAACAACAAAATTCACTTGAACACAATCTAGAATAATCCTAGAACCACCTGAGATCCAACAAAGACTTCATTCAAACTCGCAACATAGAAATACTTCAACCCAAAACATTTGGGAAACCTTATTCACACACCAATGCATGAAACACACACTGTACTACACCAAATCAAGTGAAACCATAAAATCTGAAAGATACAAACATTATAAGTAACTTTCCAAATCCATGCAACTTGAAGCCAAACTGTTGAGAAACATGGAACAAAAACATTTCTCCCAGGTCGAATAAAACATCACTAAAAAATTGGTTCACACACTAGTGAAAATATCTCTCTATACAATGATTTAGAAACCCATTCTCTAAATATAGCAACCTCTAATAATCTTGAACAACATATCAATCCCACACAGGAATATAATCAACATAAAAGAAACATGGAGCACCTCTCAGAGCACATTTTAAACACTTGCACAAGACTGTTTTCTCTGTTTATCAAATTTTTTGAAAAGCACTTGAAAACCAAGTACTAGAGACATCATCTCAACTCATTACTTCTTTCAAACTCATCTTCAAACACTACAACATAAAGATAGCTCCATGTACTCACAACACTTCCTCAATATCTTAAATACACATGCACAACCTACAACAACTTGTTTTCCTCATTTCCATAATTTTCTCAATATCCTCAACATGCTCATCATGAAAAAAACTTCCTTAACACATATTTGACATCAATGACAACAATAGTTAGTAGAAATCCTATTGACATAAATGATAAAACCTTCATACTTGCAATAGTACCCATGTCACAAGCTACATCTATATCCTCATATCATGTTAGGTATGCCTTACTTTGTTTGAGGTTTAAAAATCTTCAAAGATATTCGAGTATATGAGAAATCTAGGTTTTGTAGGCTATTTTTCAACCATAGATAACTAAATGTGAAAGCATCTAAAACATTGAATTTCGGGGATCTACTAGGGTTTTAGGACCTAGGGCCACAACCTTCCACACATTTCATTCAAGAACAAATCTTTGAGATTTCAATGCAAAGGAGATTGAAATCTGAAAAAGGGAGTATTCTAGGGGATTGAATGATGTAAAATGAGGGGTTCACCACCAAGTTTAGACTTGGAAAGACAATGCAATGAAGGATGAAATGCAAAACCCTAGTTTGATGCAATATTTCAAAGAATGGCCTGGAAATGTAAACAAACAACAATAGAAAGCTATAAAATTGGAAATGTGCACCTAAGAAACTAGAGAAGGAAGAATGGAGGCCTGAAATCCTAAAAAAACACTATTGAAGCCAACTAGGACTCATATGCCAAGTTGGGTGAATCAGTCTAGTTTCAGGAAAAAATTGTTGAAATAGGTTTCAAACAAATGGGTACTCAAATCTGCAAAAATCTCTGATAGACAGGTACAATGGGACTCATTCACCAATAGTGGTGAATCAGTCCAATTCTAGATTTTGGAAATTAAAAGTTGGATCTTGTAGCTCTCAGTCTACTCTTCTATTCCCGATTTACATATGGGCCCGAAACTACAAAATTCGGTCTATAGGTCTTCTTCAAGCTTCTCCAAGGATTTTTCACAACTTTGACTTGTTTTGACAAATTGATGACAACTTTACCAATCTTTCTCCTTGATAAATCTACAACCTAGACCTACAAATCACATGCAAAGAGAGGGAAAAATAGTTGTGGGGTTAGAGAATAGGGGTTTGACTTGGTCAAACCCCTTGTTGGTAATTAAACCTTGAAATGAAAGAAAATGTAAAGGAGAATGATAAATAAACAAAAGATAATCTTTCAACTCACCAAACCCTAGCAATAATGTGTTGCAATTATGCTTGAAATGGCTGCAATGGATGTGGTTCTTGATTGTTGCTTGAAGGAGATGTATCTTGAATACAATGATTGCTTGGGTCATGAAATCTACATCACCATTGTAAGCACAATAACAAACATGAAGGATATGATCTTTGACATGATGATTGATTCTTAAAGGATGCTCTTGAAAGCTTGATAATCTACCCTTGAAAACCTTGAATGCTCTTGCTCAAATGCTCTTGTGAGCTCAATTTTCTATTAGGATGTTCTCAAAAAAGTCTTAGGTGAAAATGAGTGAAATAACCCTATATTTATACCCAATTATGCAAGAATTCCCTAAATTACAACACTACAAGCCGACATTGGATCTTGGAGAATAAAATCCTCCCCAAAATTTAAATTTTATTTTATTTTTGAGTTAAAGAGGACTCATTCACCACCTTGGGTGAATGGGTCCCACCTTAGAAATTTGAGGTGGGTTTTCAGGATTTTGATATTTTAAATGCCTTTTGTTAGGATTATCCTAAAAAATACACATAAATAAGGCTCGTGGATGCAAAAAGGGGCCAATTAAAGCATAAGAGAGCCCAATTATTAATGAAAATCCTAGATGAATGTGAAAGTGTGTTACAACAATTTAAAACACACCAAATAAGGCAAGGTTAAGAGAAATTATGATTGAAAGAATGTTAATTATGCTTAGAAATCCTAGAAAAGTGTGAAAGTGTGTTACAACACTTTACAACACCTTTACAAGGCATCATTAAATACATTAGTTCAAAAGGGCCCAAGACCTAATGTGAATGTGTTACCCACATTACAATACTAAATCAAGGCCACACTAAGCCAAAATCTGCAAGAAGGAGCTAAACAAGTGCGAAAAAGGCTAAGGACTCTTTTTTTCAACGTTATAGTATCAAATGCATATATCTTGATGTATGGTCAAAATAATCCCAATAGAGAAGAATAGAGGTTTAGGTTTGTGAAAATATTTAAAAGACTTCCTAATAGCTCATAATAGATGATAGAGGATAGCTCTATAGTTTTTGTGGAGAAGACAAGAAAAAATTGTGTAATGGATGAACAGATCAAAAAGGGACTCTTATATGGCATATGAATGGTAGAAGGTGAGTGAGAGAAAAGTATATGATGATAAATTTTAAAAGATAGTCACATGCCCTAGAAACCTATGTATGAAAAATATAGATTTAAGTTAATAGAGGTTAAGAAAAATTTGAGAGTTGTTCCATCACAATCTACCTTCATATTTGAAATAGAACTAGTTTCATTTGTGAAGGAAAAAGAATCTTGGGACATGAAGACATCTGAACAATACAACTTGCAAGATTAAATTGAAGGATTTTTTTTCAAGTAATATTCTTATGTATAAAGCTTCTAGAAGTTTAATCTCAAAATGTCAGATCTATACAAAAAGGTTCCTCCTGAGTTCAAAGTTTGTATTATTTAATAAGGGAATTACTTCGAATGTCAATTGCATAGATGATAGCTTTGAAGTAGAAGAGAAAGAGAAGGATTTTAGTTATACAAACCCATGAAAAGGACATAGCAAAGAAATAGATGTTGATGGAGATCTAAGAAAATAACTGCACAAGAAATCTCAAAATTCTTTTTTTGGAAGTAGCTTCCATAGAGGTTTTGAGATTCAATAAGTTCATCAAATGAATTATGAAAATCAGTACATGTCAAATGGATAGTGTTTGAAGACAATTTAAAGACTAGCTTATAAGCATAAAGCCAATAATGGAGAAGTGGAGACGTCACTGTTAAATTTTTTGGTGTTTTAAAGGATTGGATCCTTATCGCTCTTTCAACAATAGTGTTTCTAGAATCAACAATCACATAACTCAACTTAATTGGATATTCAATTGATTTGTGTAGGTAGTGTCATATAATTACTTGGGAAGTCTAATTATGTTGATCACGATGCCAACATTTTAGAGGATAGAGCTAGAGAAACCTATAGGTATACAAAATAACATGTAAACAGTGTTAGATGCACAAGACAACTAAGATGGGGGTGAATCAGTTGTATACTTTAAAACATCAAAAACCCTGATTAATATTCAGATAGATGCATTAGCCCTTAAACCCTTAACAACCATTAAACCCTTATCATGCATTACCAAAATGTAAACATATGAAACAGTAATGCAAACACCAGTTTTACGTGGAAAACCCATGAAGGGAAAAAACATGATGAGTATTAGCTCACTAATATACAAATTGCAACACTAAATACAATAAGGCTCACCGCCAAGGGCTCATTTCCCAGAAAGATAAAGAAAGGCTCACTACTAGTGGCTTGTTGCCAAAGGACTTGTTGTCCAAAAGAAAGAAGAATAAAAGAAGGGGTGGCTCACTTCCAATTTGAACTGCCCATAGTGCATCTCTCATATGTCAAAGGTACAGTTCCTCTAAAGCACAAACAACTCATCAAATAGACTAAAATGTAGACACCTTCTATTCATTGCATCTAGAATTCATAAGCATTAAGGATCACACTTAAATCATCAAACTTGATCACATTCACATCTTTCACATCACACACTTTTCTCTTAATCCACACAACAATTTTCCTTGCATTTATACCCTCAGTGAACTCAAATAATCTCAATTAGGTCAGCATAAAGGAAAAGTATACACAGGTCAATCATGCAACATCAAATAGGTTGGAACCAAACACTTCCACCAAGGAAAGAAATGAAGGTAGACTACACCACTATTAATCTAGGTCCCAAATCTACATTGACATGCTTATCAAAACTTCTTAAAACAATAATTATCCTCTGCAATTAGTGCTAGCACACTAGGTTAGCCAAACCTACACTAACAATAACAAACAACTCCAAACACACGTCTCCAAGTTTGGAAACATCTCACAAACCAAAAAAAAACATTACACAACATATTATAATATTCCACATCATCAGAATATTTCCACAACTAAAACCACTTGAAACTCAAGAACACCTTCATTCTGTGAAACTAGACACATTGGCATAGGCATCCAACACACCAAACAACTTTGTGAAATAAATCAATACCTAAAACTTCAAGGGAAGATACATACAAATGATATAAGAAAATTCCTAGATCCGTAACACCATAACCTTCACTACGGAGAAATATAGAGAAATACCATTTTTCCCAGACACCTTGATTCACTAGATAGACATACTTCCAAACACATCTTCCATTTTAGTCTGATCCATACTATAAGAAAATTCCTAGATCCATAACACCTAATTCCTAATTTCGAGATAGACATACTATAAGAAAATTCCTAGATCCATAACACCATAACCTTCACTACGGAGAAATATAGAGAAATACCATTTTTCCCAGACTCCTTGTTTCACTAGATAGACATACTTCCAAACACATCTTCCATTGTAGTCTAATCCAGAACCTAGAACTTTGGATATGTTACCTATGAAAACCTATGATCATCATGTCCAAACCACATGAGAATATCTTTAATCATGAAGAAATGTGGAGCAAAAAACTGAACACCACTCTATCACACTAAACTCTCTTTGATTTAAATTTTCTCAAAAGCACTTTGAAACCAACTAAAATAACTTCATCAATAACATTAATAACATCTCTACAACACATCTACAACATATGCAAAATGCAACACTTTCCAACTGCAACAATCTCCCCAAACACAAGTTAGCCCAACAAGCTCTACAACTATACTGAAGTAGGAAATCAATGACAACACTAGCATGTGTTGACATCAATACCAACAATCCCAAACACATAATCAATACTAGTATCATTCCAACACTCTCTTTATACAAGGGGTTGAGATCAATGACAACACCCAAGAAAATTACAAACAACTCAAGCTTCCAACATCTCCAAACTTCCAACAATCACCCCCTTTGTCATTGATGGAAAAACCTACTTTCTGAAAAACCATCAACAACAAAAGCAACCAACAATAATACTGCAATAAGCAATACTCACCCCCTAATTGGTACTTCTTCTCCTACAACACCAAAAACACATGAATTCTAAATCACTCTTGTTCTTTTCTCCTCAGACAATACTCTCCCCTATATACAAGCTTTCAATATTTTTTTCTTTCTCCCCCTATGGTTTTTGAACCACTTTAACTCTCTCCATGTTTTTTATATTCTCCCCCCCCCCATTTGAAATGAATGGAAAAGGGTCATAGACTCATCCAACTCATTTTACTGTATTGAACACTTTTTCTCCCCCTTCCTTTGAAAACATTCAAAGGGCAACACCTACATGCACCACTTTGACACTACTTGCAACACTAGAAAGCAACTACACTTTTTCTTTATTATACTTACATTTTTTAACACTCCCCCTTAGGGGCACACAATATTCTCCATCTTACTGAACCATCTAGCAACCAACTACTACCTATTCCCCCTAAGAGGTAGCCTTCAGTATCAGCCTAGGACCAAGAATGCATCTTGAAATGCTTCCTAGACATATGCACACACTCATGCATCTAGTTGAAAGAAGGAGGGTCAATAGCCCCTAACTTCTCCTAGAGATACTTAAAAGAATATTTTAGAAGATCCTTTGTGAAAATATCAATAAATTGATCCTTAGTAGGCACATAATCCAACTTCACCTCATTCTCTACAACTTTCTCTCTCAAAAAGCGATACCAGATCAAGATATGTTTTGTTCTTGAGTGCATTACCAAATTCTTTGAAATACTGATTACACTTATATTGTCACACATGATAGAAATAGGTTCATCATATGAAACTTTGATATCCTTCATTGTTTGATTTATCCACAACACCTATGTACAACATGATTTTGCAATATATTCTACTTTTGTAGTAGATAATGACACTAAATCCCGCTTCTTACTTAGCCATGAAACCAACCTACTTCCAAGATAGAAAGCACCACCACTTGTAATTTTCTTGTCATTTGCACATCTAACCCAATTTTCATTTGTATATGCACTCAAACAGAAGTCAGTATCCTTAGGATACCACAAACCATAATCTGAAGTGCCCTTCAAATATCTGAATATCCTCTTCACTACTACAACATGAGATTCTCTAGGATATTCTTGAATTCTAACCACAAGAAAAACTAAATGCATGATATATGATCTTGTAGAAATAAGGTATAATAGTCCACCAATCATTGATTTATACTTTCTCTAATATGTCTTAGGAGATTCATCATTCTTGCTCAACTGACAACCAATAACCATAGGAGTGCATATTGGTTTAGAGTCATCCATTCCAAACTTCTTCAAAATTTCCTTACCATACAAGTAGATTATGATATGAATATACCTTTCTTTGATTGATTTATCTGCAAACCAAGGAATAAATTCATCTCCCCACACATTGACATCTCAAATTCTTTCTGTATTTCCTTTACAAACCTTTTGTACATATCTCCATTTCCTCTGAAACTTATTTCATCAATATATACTAACACAATTAAGATTTTTTCACCTTCAACTTTGAAATACAAATTGTTATTTGTAGTACCATTTTTGAATCCTTGCTTCAACAATTACCTATCTAACCTTTCATACCAATCTCTAGGAGCTTGCTTTAGTCCATACAATTCTTTCTTCAATTTGCAGACCATATTTGTATCTTCTGACAACTAAAGCCCTTCTGGTAGTTAAATGTATACCTCTTCTTCTAATTCACCATTCAAGAATGTATACTTCACATCCATTTGATATAATTTGAAATATTTATGTGTTGCAAAATCTAAAAAATTCTTGATAGCTTCCATTCTTGCAACCAGAGAAAAAATTTCCTCAAAGTTTATACATTCAACCTATGAACAACCCTTACACACAAGTCTAGCCTTGTTCCTAACAAATTTTCCTTCTCCAATCCATTCCAAACTTCTTCAACATTTCCTTAACATACTTAGATTGTGATATGAATATACCTTTCTTTGATTGACTAATCTGTAAACCAAGGAAGCAATTCATCTCCCCACACATTGGAATCTCAACTTCTTTCTACATTTCCTCTGCAAACCTTTTGCGCATAGCTTCATTTCCTCTAACTATTATGTCATCAACATATACTACCACAATTAATATTTGTTCACCTTCAAATTTGAAATACAAATTTCTATATGTAGTACCTTTTTTGAATCCTTACTTCAGGGTAAGTGCAAAAATTTGGGTCCACATTTAGTGGAAGTGCCATTTTTATCTTTAAAATAGATTCCAACTGATTTTTTAGAATAGTTACCTATTTTAAAGTGGGTACTCATTCCAAAAAGTTTGAAACTCACAATACATGTTTTTCATTTGGATTTAGGCTTAGAAAAGACTTGGTAACCCAACACTTAGCCTTGGACCTGCAAGTATAAGGTCATGGTGATTTCAAGAGAAAAAAATAACTTTGAGAATATAGTTGATGAGGTTTTTTTCAAAATTTTATGAAATTAAAACCCCTTATAGATAACATTGTATAGATTTCAAATATGGTATTTTTTTATGATTGGATTATTTTTTCTATTCATTAATTAATTTATGAGGAAAGCGGTCCAAACTTGAAATGTCAGGTTTTCATACTTTTTTAATAACTTTTAAATTGTTAATTTTCTTGTTAAGAAAATTATATGACATCAATCTATAAAAAATTATTTACACAATGAAAAAAAAAAATTAAAAAAATGATAAGTTTAGGTCAAGTTATGGTGTCCATACACAAGGGTTTTAAAAACCAACAATTAGGAAAAATAAAAAATATTAAGAATTAAATTATAAAAAAAATATCCTCATCAATCTTCATTATAATACACATATTTTCCCAAAAGAAATTAGAAAAAATATTTTATTTAGGTCAAATTATGGTGTTCAAACACATGCATGGTATGGTCCTAAAAAGGTGACTTTTAAAAAGTGGTTTTATACATGCATATTAAAATATTTTGTATCATTTGAGTATTAGAATAAATTACATATTTAAAAACTGGACTCAAAATACTAAATTTCATATTACTGAATTTTTTTAATATTCAAGGTGTAAGTGCTTCAAATTTTAAGTCCAACTATGACAAATTCTGAAAATCAAGAGAAAAACTTCCACTTTTTGAACATTTTGTGGATCCAACTTCTTGCATTTACCCTTCAACAAGTACTTATCTAACCTTCCATACCAATCTCTAGGAGCTTTCTTCAATCCATACAATTCTTTCTTCAATCTACATACCATATGTGTATCTTCTGACAACTGAAAACCTTCTGGTTGTTTTTTTTTACTGTAGGAATCGGTTAGCATGACCCCCTATAAATTGTAGTGCTCCTGGTAAAAATTTTAACGTGACCGGTGACATTGGTGTGACACGCCCTTCGATACCACGGGGGTGGGGGAGACTAGACCTCATGACCAACCTCCTGCAATAGGAGAGGTTTAGCCAACCGAGCTAGGGGCCCCACCCAAAACCTTCTGGTTGTTCAATGCATACCTCTTATTCAAACTCACCATTCAAGAATGCAAACTTCACATCTATCTAATATACTTTGAAATCTTTATGTGCTACAAAAGATAAAAAAGTCATGACATCTTCCATTCTTGCAACCAGAGCAAAATTTTCCTCAAAACCTATACCTTCAACTTGTGAGTAACCCTTACACATAATTCTAGCCTTGTTCCTAAAAAATTTTCCATCTTCATTCAACTTGTTCTAGAATACCCACTTAGTACCAATTACATTCTTATTTTCCATTTTTGGGATCGATTCCCAAGTCAAATTCTTCTCTATTTGTTCTAATTCTTCATTCATTTCTTTTATCCAATTCTCATCTTTGCATGCCTCGGCCACTATTTTTGGTTCCACCTCAGAAAGTAAAAAAAATTACTTTTTCCTCTATAATAGAAACTTTTCTCCATGTCAGCACACCTTTGATCTTATCTCCAATGATTTGATCTTCTGAATGATTCTTATGCACATACTTGGGAGTCTTAGGATTCTTTTCTAAAGTTTCTTCCTCTTCAACTATCAACTATTTTCCTTTATATTTAGCCTTTTCTTCTTCACTACAGGGAGACTCATCAGATTCATATCCTTCTATCAACACCAAACTTTGATGTGGTTCTTCATCCACTTTAACACTTGCACTCTCAATAATATTCTTCAATATTTTATTGTAACACTGGTAGGCCTTGCTTCCTGAAGAGTATCCAAGGAAGATTCCTTCATCAAATCTTTCATCAAACTTTCATAAGTTTTCTTCATCTCTTCTATTATAAACTTTCTTCCAAAAACTCAGAAATATTTCATAGTAGGAGTATTATCATACCATAACTCATAGGGATTATTTGAATTGTTCACTCTTTCTTGACCTCCATTAATAATGTAGACTGCAATATGAATTACTTCTCTCCAATAGACATATTTAAGATTAGTTTCCTTCATCATTGTCCTAACTACTTCCTAAACTATTTTGTTTTTTCCTTTCTACAACTCCATTTTTTTGAGGAGTTCTATGGGATAATAAATGCCTTCTTATTCCATGATCTTCATAAAAATTGTTACTCATTTGAAGTAAACTTACCACCCCTATCAGATCTCAAACATTTTATTTTCAAATTCATTTCATTCTCAACCATAGCCTTAAATTTCTTAAACTTGTCTAGAGCTTCTAATTTTTCTTTAAGAAATGTAACCCAAGCCATTCAAGAATAATCATCAATTAATAACATGAAATACCTATCATCACATGAGCTTCTAGTTTTGGTAGGTCCACATAGATCTATATGCACTAACTCCAAGGGACCTATGGTATAATATTCCTTTGTCTTGAATCTTGTCTTTGTTTTCTTTACAACTTGATATTCTTTGTAGATTGTAGTGATAGGCTTTGTAATATTTGGAAAATATCTCATGGCATTTGTAGAATTTATCCTCACTAGGCTATCAAAATTGATGTGACCCATTCTTTTATGTCATAGCCAACTTTCATTAGTTTGAGACATAAATCACATTACACCACTACCTTTGAGTTGATAGACATTACCTTATGTCCTTTCTCCAACAAGAACTAGAGTACCAAAGCTTCATTTTTTTGATTTCACAACCACTATTATAAAATACAAGATTATATCCTTTGCTACATATTTTTCTTACACTTAGAAGATTATGCCAAAAACCCTTGACATAAAAAGAATCATCTGTATTATTCTTTCCATAAAAACTAATTGAACATTTTCTATAGATCTTAGTAGATGTATCATCACCAAACTTAACAAGACCACCATCATAATTTTCAAGCTTAACAAACTTACTCTTATCACCTATCATATGATTTGAGCATCCATTGTTAATGATCTAGTAGTTATTCTCTTCTCTACCATGAAAAGCAATCAACATGGTACCTTCAATGTTATGACCTATTTTTGGAGCACTTTCCTTCACACATATTGCAATATTAATAAAATTAGTTCCAACATTTAAAGCCATGAAAAATAATTCATCACTTCCTTAATCTGCATAATCTGATTCTTCATCATTAGATACACCATTGTCCTTTTCAAATTAATAATTTTTTTTTACATATTTACCCTTATGATCCTTTTGTTTGTCATTAGTAACTTTGATTGGATATTTAGATACATAATGACTCATCTATCCACAATTGAAAAATTTGAAAGATAGATTACCTCTGTATTTTCCAATATGATTTTTTAATCTCCTCACAAATTTTTCTTCCATTTCATCAAGATCAACTGGATCTAAGTCATCATCATTTTCCACTCTGTAGACTTTAAAATAGTTTCTTTTTTTGTAGCATCTTGATCAAACTATCTCATTTCAAAAGAAATTAAAGCACCAAACATCTGATCTCTAGAATAATTATCCAAATTTTGAGCTTCCTCCATAGCACAAAATTTAGAACTATAAGCTTTAGGTAGAGTTCTTAATACCTTTTTCATAACTTTTCTTTCATCTAGTTTTCCACCAAGAGCATTGATGGCATGGATAACTTCATCAACTTAGAGCATGTAGGAAATAATATCATCATCTTTAGACATTCTTAGGGTTTCAAACTTGGATTTTTTATTTTTTCATCTTATCTTGTTTGACCTTGTCATCTCCTTCATAGATACCTTCTAGCTTTGTCTAGATCTCTTTAGCAAACTTCAGACTTATCACCTTTCCAAGTTTAGAATCAAAAAGACCACTCAAGATTGCATTCCTTTCTTTTCCATTGTTTTCATAATACTTGATCTCATCATCACTTGTTAGATCCTTTGTAGGCATGGTATAACCTTTTTGAATAGATTGTCAAACACCAAATCTAAGAGAAACCATAAAGGACTCCATTCTAGATTTCTAGTAGATGAAATTTGTTCTGTCAAACAAAAGAGCTTCAAGACCTTTCTTATGTGCCATCCGGATCTACCTCAAGCATTTAAGATTATTCTTGGGAAACACAAATTTCATACCAATTGTTATATGTACAATTGAGAGGGGGGGGGGGTTGAATTAGTTGTATACTTTAAAACATAAAAAACCCTCATTAACATTCAAATTTGCATTAGGGTAAGTGCACCAATCTGTGACACAATTCCGGTGCCAAATTGCAAAAAAAAACCGTAATAGGCCATATTGTGCTCGCCAAATTTGGCGCTTGCCAAATAGGCTTGGTAATACCGAACCTATTTGGCGCTCACCAAATTTGGAACTCTCCAAATGGCTTTACCATTTGGCATGCACCAAATGGATTGAATTTTGCAATGAGTGAACAAGTGTGAGTTCTCTTTCTTTTTGCAATGAATTTTGGAATGCATTTTTCTAAACTCTTTTATTTTTCTTTCTCTTCGAGGGAAACTATATACATGAAATAAAAATTTAAGTGTAAGTTGGCATTTAGTTTTTTATACTTTAAGTTATATTACATGTATATAGACAAGATGTTTGAGAGTGGTTTCAGATCTCTAGGAATTATAATGCAAATTCTAGTTTTTGGAAGATCTTAAAAATTTTAGACTTAGTCAAATTTCAGTAATCAACAATTCAAATTTCAGTAATCAGGAGGTCAAATTTTAGTAGTCAACAAGTTGTGTCATCTTTCTCTCTCCTTCTCTCTACTCTTTATCTCTCCACTCCCTCTCTCTCTCCCTTCCTCTCTCTCTCCTCTCTCTCTCTCTTTACCTACCTCTCCCTCCATCACTTCGTATCACTTATGTCTCCCTCCCTACCTCTTTCCATCTCTACTCTCTATCTCTCCTCTCCCTCCCTCTACCTACATCTCCCTCTCACTCTTTATCCCTCTCTTCCCCCACTTTCTCTCTAACTCTCTCCTCTCTATCTCATAATTCTCTCTACCTACCTCTCACTCTCCCCTCTCTATCTCACCACTATTTCTATCTCTCTCTCACACACAAACCTCTATCTCCCTCGCTAACACTCCCTCCTTCCCTCTCTACTTCTCTCTATCTCTCCTCTCCCTCCCTCCCCTTCTTTTTGTCTCTCCTCCCAATCTCTCTCACTATTGTCGCTCCCTCCCTCCCCCTCTTTCTCTCTCAATTGATATTTTTCTCTATCTCACCATTCTCTCTCTCACTCACACACACACACCTCTATCTCCCTACGTCTCCCTCCCTCCCTCCCTCCCCTCTCTACTCTTTATCTCTCCTCTCTCTTTCCTTCTATATACATACCTCTCTCTCCATCACTCTCTCTCTCCATCCCTCTCTATCTCACTCTATGCCTCCCCCTTCCCTTTCCCTCTACCTCTATCTCTCCTCTCCCTTCCTCTACCTACCTCTCTCTCTATCTCTCCATCGCTCTCTTTCTCTCTCACTCTCTCCTCTCTATCTCACCATTATCTTTATCCCTACCTATCACCCCCTCCTCTCTAAATCACCATTCCCTCTTTCCCACTTTCCCTCCTTCCCTCTCACTCCCTCCTCTCTAAATCTCCATTCTCTCTATCCCACTTTCCTCATTCCCTCTCTATGTCTCACTTATCCCTTTCTACCTCTCCCTCCCTCCAACCTCCCTTTTATCTCTATTTCTCATTCTCTCCTTACCTCTCTACTCTCTATCTCACCAATCTCTCCATCTCACTCTCCCTCCTTCCCTCTCTCCCTCCTATCCTTCCCTCTTCCCTCTTTACCTACCTCTCCCTCCACTACCTACCAATCTTTCCCTCACCCCTCTTTCTCTCTTAATCTCTCCTTCCCTCTCTACTCTCTATCTCTCCCCCCTTCCCTCTCTAATATCTTTCTCTCTCTCCCCCCTCATTTTCTCTCTCCTCTCTCTCTCTCCCTCTCACAGACACTCATCTCTGTCTCCTCTTTTCCTCTCCCACCATCCCTCCACTCTCTACACCTCCTTCCCTCTCTATTTATCTTTATCTCCCCTCTCCCTCCATCACTCTATATCTCAACTATGTCTCCTCCTACATCTCTCTCTCTCTCCCTCCCTCCCTCCCTCCCTCTCCCTCTTTCTCTCTCTCCTCTCCCTACATTTCCCTCCCTCCCCTCTCTCTCTCTACTTGTCCTTCTCTTTACACGCACACACACACCTCTATCTCCTCCCTACCTATCCCTCTCTTTACACACACACACACCTCTATCTCCTCCCTACCTATCCCTCCCCCCTCTCTACTCTTTATCTCTCCTCTCTCTACATCTCCTTCCCTCTCTACCTATATTTATCTCCCCTATCCCTTTGTTTACCCGCCTCTCCCTTCATCACTCTGTATCTCACATATGTTTCCCTACCTACCTAGGGTTGAGGGATTAAGGGTCAAGGGTTGATAATTGAGGGTTGAGGGTAGAGGGTAGAGGGTTTAAGGGTTGAGGGTTGAGGGTTGAGGGTTGAGGGTTGAGGGTTGAGGGTAGAGGGTAGAGGGTAGAGAGTTTAAGGGTTGAGGGATTAAGGGTTGAGGGTTGAGGGATTAGGGTAGAGAGTTTAATTTGGTTTAAGGGTTGAGGGCATAGGGTTAATGGTAGAGGGTATTGGTTTTAGGGTAGAGGGTATCGAGGTGAGGGTTGCGTGTTTAAGGGTTTAAGGGTTGAGGGGTTAGGGTAGAGAGGGAGAGATGGAGGGAGAGATGGAGGGAGAAGTGAGATAGAGAGAAGGAGAGAAGAGGAGAGAGGGATAGAGATATATTAGGGTTGAGGATCCAATGCATAGTATAGAGGGTTGAGAATTGAGGGTATAGGATTTATAGTTTAGGGTATTGGGTTGAGGGTATAGGGTAGAGGGTAGAGGGTATAGGGTAGAGGGTAGAGGGTAGAAGGTTTAAGGGTTTAGGGTTTAGGGTTGAGGATTTAGGGTTGAGGGTAGAGTGTTTATGGTATAGTTTTAAGGGTATATGGTTGAAGGATTAGGGTTGAGGGTATAATGTATAATGTAGAGGGTATAAGGGTTGATGGTTTAGGGTATAAGGGTTGAGGATTAAGGGATTAAAGGTTGAGGGTTGAGGGTTGAGGGTTAAGGATTTAATGCATAGGGTAGATGGTAGAAGGTTTAAGGGTTGAGGGTCAAGAGTTTAAGGTTGAGGGTATAGGGTTGATGGAGTAGGGTTTAGGGTCCAACACATAGGGTACAAGGTATAGGGGTTGAGGTTCTAGGGTTAAGGGTTTAGGATTGAAGGTAGAGGGTTGAGGGTTGAGGGTTTAAGGGTTAAGGGTTGAGGGATTAGGGTAGAGAGTTTAATTAGGTTTAAGGTTTAAGGGTTTAGGATTTAAGGGTTGAGGGTTTAAGGTATAGGTTTGAGTGTTTAAGGTTTTAAGGCCTGAGCGTAGAGGGTTGAGGGATTAGGGAAGAGAAGGTGGGGTGGATGGAGGGAGAGATGGAGGGAGAAGTGAGATAGAGATAAGGAGAGAAGAGGAGGGAGGGAAAAAGATAGATGACGGTTGAGGATCAAATGTATAGGGTAGATGGTTGAGAATTGAGGGTATAGGGTTGATGACCTATAGTGTTGATGGTTTAGGGTATTGGGTTGAGAGTATAGGGTTTAAGGGATATGGGAGAGAGATAGATGGATTGAGTGAGTGAGAGAGAGACCTGAGAGAGGGAGAGGGGGTAGGATGGAGAGACTTGAAAGAGAGAGAGAGGGAGGGAGTGGAAGAGAGACAGAGGGAGGGAGGGTTAAGGGTAG
>VCHN02000447.1:0-38375 GCA_007115665.2 Sequoiadendron giganteum | reverse complement strand
TGAACATGGCTATATTCTGACAACTTCTCCAAAAAACCAAAAATCTCTCCTAATGAGGCTAAAAATAGCTTGTCGGAGGGCAATTTTCACAGAAAATTTTGAGACGTGGGTTTTATGTAGAATCAAATTCTAAGATGACCCATAATGTCAGAATTGTGAAAAAATGTGATTTAGGCCCGCATGCAAAAGGTTTTCAGTTGAGATCTGAGGGGCTGTGAGGACATTTTTCCCGAGAAAATCTGAGATATGGGTTTTGTCCAGAAGATATTTCTAAGACAACCCACAACGTTAGATACGAAAAATATCGACTTCTACTCCACCATGCAAAGGAATTTCACTTCAGAAAATCAAAGCCTCAAGAACTGATGCTCTGGAACAAATTTTTCTTGAAAATTCTAGCACATGGGTTTTGCTGAGAAAGCAATTCTCAATCAACCCAGATGATTTGTTTTGCCAAAAACGCCAATTCTTCAAACATGTGAGAAAATTTTAAGACGAGAAGATGGAAGAAATCTAGAGAAGAAGAAAGATGTTTTTTTAATTTTTATTTATTTATTATCTTCTTCCGTCAAAATCGCCACTCTGCCTTGAATTCTGCTGATGAATCTTGACTTGTACCTGCAAAAGAATATTTTTTATGCCTTCACAATTGACCGCTAAAGAAATTCGCCCAACTCTGGAAAGAATTCACCTCTGCTCAAGCTGGATGAATGAAATGATGAATGCCATGCGTGCATAACTAGAGCAAAATCGTACTACAAAAGCAAGACTGCAAGCTCAAACCCTAACTGTGAAGAAGGAATCCGATTGGCCCTTTACCAGTTGAACTGCTGCTGTCTCTAAGTCTTTAGACTAAAAATAATATTTTAATTTCAAAGCATGCAAAGAACTAAAAGTGGCACCAATATTTATCTTTGAAGAAATTCGTCACTTTTTAATGCCTTGCATGCAAAAATATTTTTTTTATCATTTTGCCAAAAATAGCATCTTGTTGTGCTCAACACACTTCCCTGATTCTAAAAAGTCAAATTTTGATCTTTTAGGCTTCCATTTGCAAGAGTTATGAGATTTTTGAGAATCTCCTATTTTGTAGTTGACTGCAAAGTTACAACCGACCATGTTCAGCTCTGATTTCTGGCTGACTGACTAAGCCTGCGATTGTGCTGAGATATCCACTGCGAAGCTTGCACGACAAGGATGAAATGTCTGCTGGGAACAACAACTTCTAAAATCATCATCTGATACCTTAGAAAATTAGGCGCCTCTGATTAAATTGATGTTTTCACTCCAGACTTAAGTCATTTCTTCGTTCTACCTTCTGATGCTTTAAACTGTCGTTGACGGTGAATGATGAACTCCACTGACTGAATAATGGATTCATTGCATGACAAGAAATATTCTGCATCCAATGACTGTATATGAGGGATTTGAAAATTGTATTAAGAACCCCAAAAGAATGAGCGCCCCTATTCTGTGATAGCTCAAACACCATTTTGACAAAAGTGTGATTTTCATCTGAACACCATACTTTGACCCTTGATACCGGGAACTGGAATGTTCCGATACGCATGCCGTCTGTCTTGCTGTATAGTTTGGTCAACTTGCAAGAGATGTTCTTGGAGACGACGAAGCCAGAAAATTGCTTTTAAGGCCTCTAAAAGAAAATCGCCTTTTTCAAAGAAAATAATATTCTTACACTTAGTCATTTTTTGAACTGCCTTCAATCAGCTCTTCTTTACAGCATTATCATCTTGACCTCGCACGTACGAGCATTCGCCAAATCCCGGAGGTTGTCGGCTAGACTCGTTGGATAGCTTGAGTAATTGCACACAAGTCTTGTGAAGACTGTAATTGCAAATAACCCCGTCTGGTAGGCCTAAAGGAGAATCGCCCCTAGCCTACAGCTGTGCAGCTTTGTGTAGCTACGCTTCACCATCCTCTATTTTACGTGCTCGGTAGGACCTCTGTCACAGTTACTCAGAACATCGAATCGTCTTGTGAACGGATACACTGCAAAACTGAACTGAGCTGGAAGAGATCTCAGGAAGACCTCAATTGCAAATTCATCCATCAAACAAGTCTTATTTAGGATCACCCCTGGGCTACAAGGGAGCAGATTTGCATTCTGAAAAACTTCTTCTGACATGTATCCTGCCTACAATTTCCACTTCTAATGCTGATAACTGGATTTCTGTACTGGATACGCTTCTGCTTGATAGCTCGTTGAAAAGCTAAACTAATTCTGCAAAGACTGAAACCATCAAAACACACATGCATCTAGATTTGGGCCTTCAAAAAGAAAATCGCCCTTGGGCTAGAAGGGAGCGGATTTGCATTTCTAGACTGCCTCCTTGTGAGAAAACACTCTTCGCAACCTCTGCTTTTGTCTTCGTTTGCCGGAGTTCTGTAACTCGGATAATCTTGCTTCATGGCTAGTCGGAAAGCTGACTGAAAACATAAAACAATGAACGTGTTCTTAATCCAAAACAATCAAATCTTGACCTTCAAAAGGAAGGGTGCCCCTAGGCTACAGGGGAGCGGATTTGTTTTGAATTCATTGATTTTCACCATTTTATGCTTTGCAAACGTTGTATCCATCCCTGCGGTTGACCATGTCGAAGCGTTGTGACTGCTGAGGCGTGTGGATGACTATACTTCATCATTTTCACATGTACAGACACTATAAAGTTGATTTGCACGTTGATTGTGCAAGTGTCTACTACGTTACATAGTGAAAAGTTCCAAGACTTAGAATATTTTAGTACTTTTTGCCAATCTGAAAATCCCCTCCATCAAAAAGCATTATTTCCAACATCTTTTATCGTAGAGCATTCCTCTTTGAGTTTCAGGCTTAGATATTGATACCTGGTACTGGCCAACTGCCATTGATGACCCCGAAGATCCTAACTTTTCTCCTGAAAAAGTGAAAACTACCCACCAGCCTTAAACTGACTTTTAACTGAAACTGACTTCACCACTGTGATTGTGATGTGAAATAAGCCAATCACAATTAATTTCAGCCAATTCTGACAAGTTCCTATTTTTTAGGGTTTCGGGCTAAAAATAGATTTCAGAAACCCTAATTTTCAAATTTTTCAAATTTTGCCAGTATCTTTCTGGCATCACACTGACTAAAAGCCCATACTTTATTTGCCCAAAAATTGAGTTTTGACCCCACTTTTACAAGGTTTAGACCATTTTAAGCAAAATGCCTTAATGAAGCAAAAATTTCGATTTGGGTACAACATTAGGCTCCGTCTGGTGACCATGTCGGATACTTACGGCATAGGAGAATCTAGGAATCTCTGGTTTCGTAGACCAGTGACTTTAACATTGGGCATTGGAGTCAGGACTTTTCCTTAATCACCTAACATACTTGGACTTATCCTAATCACCTACAACAAGACTACCTATTTTAATCACCTAAAACACGACAAAACATTACTGAATGGGGAAACACAATACGACATTACAATAAAGCATAAATAAAAACTACTTAAAGAAAATTTACTCCACCCCCGAAGGGTTGAAGTGCTTTGAATATTGTTCGTTGCATGGCAGCGCGAAGAGCCTCCCACTAATGTTGTTTCTGCCTGAAAGGCTTTACTTCTCTTTTGATGGGCATCGTAGGAGGCAATCCTTCTAGAATGAAGATTCTCAGGTTTTCATATATCCATGCAAAGATATTCTTACAAAAGTTAGAATATGATGCAAATGGGAAAGTTGATACCCCTGAGGTATCAATACTGTTGTAGTCCATCCTTGGAATGTTGATTTCTTCAAACCAGTCGATCGAGTTCCAAACTCGATTTCTATAATGTCGTAGGTGATCTTTTCTGATCTGAAAATATCCTTTGATTGGCTCATCGATCAGCTCTACATCACCTTTAACACATAGGAATTTGATTCCCATGTCTTTGGCATCTTTGAGGCCTTGCAAAAGCACCTCCTTTTCACCTTTAGTGAATTCCAATTGCACGAATGGGTGCAATTGTCCTTTAGGGGAGATGATCAATTCCCCTTCTTCTGAAATTGTACTTAAACAATCTCCATCCAACTGTACTGTCCGTGACTTTGTATCCTCTGTCGGTCTCTTTTCAAAACAAGCAATGTTTTGTTCTTCAATTTCTACTTCTGACAAAGTCACACAATTACTAGGATTCGTTTCAAGCTTTGCTTCTGTTGGAACAGATGACTTGAGCACAGCCTGCTTCTTTACAACTTTGAGAATCTGATCTAGTTGTTCTGGATGGTCCTGAAGATATTCCAGTTGTGATATTTGTACCTTGGTCTTCATCATGGAAGCTACAATGTCAAAATTTGCTGAAGACGTCTCTTGAGCAACTGGCATAGTAATCTCTTGTGAAGATTTGAGTTTAGAAGTGGGAAGCACTTCTTTACCCTTTTCGTTTGATTTTCACCTTTTTTCTTCTTCTTTTTGTGCCTTGAAGTGCTGAGCACGTGTTAACATAGGAGAAGCGTACTGACGGTATTCTTCTTCTTCTTCTTGATTTACAGGTTCTTCATCAAAGTATCCCGCAGCGGAGTCGCCATCGAAGTTGTCCATTTGTGGTAAAACAACCTTCGAACTTGGTGTTGGTACAAAACTAGAACTGGGAGCAGCTTCATTGTATCCCATGATTTGCATCATTCTTAGGTTCTCTGGACACGTGAATCCGATATGTGCATCAGTGTCATGAAAACAGCAAAATACTGCATGGTGTGCAACTTCAATCATTGGTCTTGGTGGAGACGTTGGCAACCGTGGCTAAAAATTGTCACTTTTTGGCTGGTACGGTTGCTGAACTGGAGATCTGATAGAATCTGTCTTCATCAGGCCGGAAGTGATCATATTGTCCTCTAACTTGATGGCATGTTCTTGCGCACTCTTTAATTCTATCGCTTGTGCCATCTTGAGAAAGAAGGCTATCTCTGATGGAAGAGCATTTATGAAACAGCTTATCAGAATCTCCGGTGATGGATCAAGTGTAAAAGAAATTCTTGTAACAAGATGATTAAATCTTGCCACAAAATCCCTCATGTATTCGTTGTGCTCCATCTTTGAATTTGTAAGTTGGACGAACAACAAGTGATTGTCTTCAGCAGGCTTGAATCTCGCCAAAAACTTCTCGCTCATAGTTGCCCAGCTTGTGATACTGCCCGGTGCCAGGTGATTGAACCAGTTGGCAACATTTCCTGCAAGAGTCTCGACAAAGAGACGCACCGCGATGTCCTCATGTGCCACGTGCAAGATAGCGCAAGCCGTTGTGAACGCAGAAAAATGATCCTCCAGGTGTTGAGTTCCATCGCCGTGAAACCGAGGAAAGCGCTTCCTTGACCCTTTAGGTAACTCATGATTTACCTCAAAAGCCAAAGGTCTAATGTTATTACCCCAAGGTAATGGGGGTGACCGTCTCCTGCCAGCATCATTGTTGTTATCATCCATTGCTTCTGTGTAGATCATGCAATCGGATGCCAGAGTATCATTCTCGTGAAATAAAAGCGTTTAGCTTTTCTTGAAGTTTTCTTGCCTTGTGCCCCACGGTGGGCGCCAGAAAACTGTTGGCGTAAGAACTAACACCTCTAGAGTGTAAGTTTGTACGGACAGCTATGCACACTACGTAATGAGTGCTCTTCAAATTAGGAGGGGAAGCTCCCTCGTTGTGCTGGAATGCATGAAATAGAAAACTAAACTAATGTCCTATCTTTTTGTTCTCAGTCGGTAGAGGCACAAGGTCAAGAAAACCTAGAATGTTGCAGCTAAGTATTTTCTGGTTTCGCAGATCATGTAACTACAACTAAGCTAACTTCTTTAATATCTATCCAATTTCCTCAAGAAACAGAGCATGAGGAAATGGAGTAGGAATGTATTGTACGATAAACTCCAAGTGCGGGCTCACAACATGAAGGAAAGGTAGGCGCAACTATTTGTTAATCCGGGAAGAAGTTTATTAAAACAAACAAAATGAACGGTAAACTTGGTACAGCTTCACAACATGAAGGCAAGGTAGGCGCAACTATCTGCTTGGTTGAATGAGTCTACTATAACACACATCAAATGATAAGCTTTTAAGTACAGTTTCGCAACATGAAGGCAAGGTAGGCGCAACTATTTACTCTTCTGAATAGGCTTATAATAAACAAAACAAAAGGTAAGCAACTGGGACAGTAGATTGTATAGACGCAACATGCATGCAATAACGATCAAACCAGCAACCCCATTTAACTAAGGTCGAATAAACACCATGACAATAACATGAAGGCAAGGTAGGCGCAACAATTTATTATAACAGCAATTACTCTTTGAACAGATACAATAATAGCAATACTACAGGCAAGGTAGGCGCAGCATGTATGCTATCAAGCAAAAGTTAAATTACAAATGAGCTTAAAGCTCTTATTTATAGACTTCAAGGTGTAGGAAACCCTAAAATCACCTTGAGTCAACTAAAGTCTTGCAATGCATGCAAGATCTTATTCCTAAACCCTAATTGAATGAAACTATACAGTTAACTGGGAAACTATCATCAGTTAACTGAAACATCTAATCTAAATGGACAAGGTGCAACATGCACGTCCTTATTGAAAGCAAGTCAACTGGAATGCTATCATCAGTCAACTGAAAAATCTAATCTAATCTCCAAGTATATGTAGATGTTTCCAAGAAAGACATGGCATGCAATGTGTAACAACCAGTTAACTCGGAAAGAAGCCTCGAGTTTAACTCCTGTGTCTAATGTCTATCTTGGAAAAGGTGGGACGCCTTTAACTGAAGTCTACTGGCCCTGATCTTGAGAAATTAACCCATCTACGAGGTCGTTGACTGCATCTCCATCTGGGGAATTGAAGCTCTGGCAAAGAATCCTATGTCTGTGCAGCATGTCTTCTCCATTAGTCATCTGACACTGGAACTCACCCTTTCTCCTGATTGCCTCATCAAACAATGTTGACATGGCTATAAGCTGATTCATCTTACAGCCAACGGTCTCACCACTGAAAATACCGTGAATAAGTGCTTGGAGCTCTAACTGGATGTCAGCAAGCTCAACATTGTCACCACCCACACGCTGATATACACATGGTAATTGAGACACAAAGTCTCTTATATAGCGGAGTGCACTAGTAACATGCTCTCTGCTCTCAGCCACCTCAGATGCTATCTTTCCTTCTATCTCTACCTTGAAGATCAACTATGTTCTCCAAACGTAGACCTCTTCTTTATCTTCTACCTCTGTGACTGAATCAAATGACATTCCCAAGTTGGCAATCAGAATCTCATCCCTGGGTCTACTAATGCCCAAATCATGTTCCTCATCTTGAAGTCGTAGACGAAGCTCACGTGCATTATACCGCAATTGATACAATTCTGTAAGTACAAGGCGGCCTCTAGCAACAAACTCCTCTTCCCATTCCTCCAATCGCTTACCATATGCAACCAAGAGATCAATCTGACCCTGCTCTACTGGTGGTTCTAACATATGTGGAAGCACAGTGACAACATCCCCTGTCCTGTGTACAAGGCTAGAAATGTACTGGCGAAGCTGCTGTATTTTAGCCTTGAGAGCTGATTTATCTTCACCATCTTTCACCATCCTATCGTTGGCGCTATCTGTAGCAACCTGTAGGAGATCAATATCTATCTGACGAGTACTCTTACCGAAATGAACTGTGATAACTTCAAAGTCTTGAGCTTCCATCTCGTCTAGACTCTTATCTTCTAGAGGTGCAGCAGTCTCAACAATGAATTCCTTATCTGCACTTCTCCTAATATGTATATGTTTCTTGATCCTCTTTTCAGGCACATCTTGATGGTCATGATCGAAATCTGAATGATCAAGTACGTAATATGGTTGTCTCCTTTTTCTTCCCAGTTGACTCTCAAGCCAAGATGAATCCCGACTAATCCCACTGGAATGATCTGTACTAGTCGCAGGAGGATCTGATGAATGTGAATGTGTAAAAGAATCGCTGCGAGGAGGTGAATCCACATCCAAATCAATGTGAATTGGAATGGGAGGCTGCTCTAATGGTGTCGATGACGACATGCGGGGTTGAACCTCAAGCTGTGGAGAAATTTGAATAACTTCTCTGACTAGCTCTACATGTGGAATCGCAACAGATGCTTTTCCCTTCGAATTACTAGGCGCTAGATTCTTTTTAGGAGGATTACTCCTCTTCTTCTGCTTAGGTTTTGAAGAAGAAGGCAATACAAGTCCTTCTGGTGGTGGCTCTGCTCTAGGCATGGATGCCTTTCTCAACCTTCTACTTTCTAAATAAAGCATACTATTTTGGATGACCCTGCTCGATCTTTCCTTTACTGATGTGAACTCTTTGGCATACCATTTCACTAACGGCAGTGGTTGTCCATCAACCTACTCTCTATAAAATTGAGGAAGTGTATCTCCCTCATCTTCTGTCAATCCTTCCACATCTTCCGCCAAGAAAACAGAAACTTGTGGAAGAGAGAACCTGTTATAGCTACGTCTACGAACCTCGAAATCATCCTCACAATTCACCAAGTAATCTTCCATCGTAGGTTTGTGATAAGAGAGATTACCTAGGCGAGCTGCGTAATGACCCCAAGGATCATATGTGCGTGTATCCACTAGGTACTTGAGTTTGCAATTTTCTAACTCTTGACCTGCGGTCTTAGCATCAATTGCCGTCTTACACCAATACATCCCGAATTGCAAAGGAAACTCGGCAGCTGGTTTACGCTTGATGCGCAAACGTTTGTGAACTTCGTACAGCTGCCTCAGGAACTCCATGAATATTGTTTTATCCGAAGGATAACGTGGTAACATAGTTGGTTTTCCTGTGTATCCATAGACACGGATATAGGTGTATGTAGGGAACTGAATGTACCAATCTGCCCAATTCTTCATTGCTGCTCTAGCAACTGTCGAGATGCGAATATGCAACTTCCGGTCCAAGTTTCTCACTGTATAAGTCAAGAAAGCCTCTTGTACACGTTTAAAATGACTTTCAGCCTTCGTGAACTCAAGCCGGTCATAGTAATGATAGACTTTCTGTACACTGAGTATGCCCACCATATTCAAATCGTTAAACTGATTCTGATAAGCAATCAAGTACACCAGGTAAGAACACATATGAAATTGATGCGCAGCTAGGAAACCGGTGATTTGCTCTTGAATAGCATCGCTGATGAAGGATGTCCAGTCATAATACTCTTGTCCAGAGATGATTCTACCAATGATATAATACATCCACGGGTGAAATTTATTTGCATTTGCATGACCTGAGACACGATTAAGCAATGTAATCAAAATATTGTATTCATCCTTACACTCGCCACGACCCAAGTTGTTTGGCAACTTGCTCTTCTTTTGTTTCAGCCACCTCTCTATCATCTTGTTCTGACACTTATCCAATCCAGCATTGAATGCCTGCTCGCTCTAACTCATGGAAATGACCATCCCTTCCGAATGTTGAGGAATATCCAGACTTCGCTCGATATCAAGGGGTTTGAGACTACATATGACACGTCCATCTATTGATCGTATCTCTTGTGTAGCGGAATTGTAATGCTTGATGCAAGATATTACAAACTCCATGCAATGCACCGAAATAGGTGGAAGCAGCCTCAAGTAACCTGGATTGCTGAATATTCTTGATAACTGAATCCCTGATTTTGAGTGGATCCAAAACTACCTCCGGCAACACCTTATGTAGATCTATATCAACTGTTCCAATGAAGTCGTGGGTTAAGACCAATTTGGTCTTGAATTCGAGCTGAGTGAACTGCATTCTGAAAAACTTGCCTATTGACTGTGCACACGGCTATATTCTGACAACTTTTCTGGAAAGCCAAAAATACCCTGCTGAGGCTAAAAATAGCTTGTCGGATGAGAATTTTTACGAAAAAATCTGAGATATGGGTTTTGTCCAAAACATGATTCTAAGACAACCCAGAACGTCAAAAATGCAAAAATTTACCATTTACTCAGCCATGCAAAAGAATTTCGGTTGAGAAAATTAAAGCTTCAAGAACAGATGTTCTGGAACAAATTTTCCTGAAAAATTCTGGCACATGGGTTTTGTTGAGAAAGCTCTTCTGAATCAACCCAGATATTTTGTTTTGCCAAAATCTGCCAACACTTCGAACATGCAAGAGAATTTAAGACGAGAAGATGGAAGAAATATAGAGAAGAAGAAAGATGTTTTTTAATTTTTATTTATTTATTATCTTCTTCTGTCGAAATCGCCACTCTGCCTTGAATCTGATGTTGAATCTGAACTTGTACTTGCAAAAGAATATTTTATCACCTTCGAACTTGATCCTTTGATGAAAATTCGCCAATCTCTTTGAAGAAATTCAAACTTTCAAAGCTGTGTGAATGATGAAAGGCGCCATGCTTGTTTAAATAAACAATTCGTACCATCATGCATGCATAATGCAACCCTAATTTAGAAAAAGAATTTGATTGGCTTCTCTCTAGTTGAACTGCCACTGTCTCTGAGTCTTTAGACCAAAATAATATCTTAATTTTAAAACATGCAAAAAACTAAAAATGACGCCAATATCTGTCTTTGAAGAAATTCGTCACTTTTCAATGCTCTGCATGCAAAATATTTTTTTTTTCATTTTTGCCAAAAATAGCATCTTGCTGTGTTCAACACACTTCCCTGATTCTAAAAAGTCAAATTTTGATCTTTTAGGATTCCATTTGCAAGAGTTATGAGATTTTTGAGAATCTCCTATTTTGTAGCTGACTGCAAAGTTACAACTGACCCTGTTCAACTCTGATTTCCGGATGATTGAATGATCCTGCGACCGTGCTGAGATATCCACCGCGAAGCTTGCATGACAAGGATGAAATGTCTGCTGGGAGAAACAACTGCTAAAATCATCATCTGATACCTTAGAAAATTAGGCACCTCTGATTAAATTGATGTTTTGATTCCAGACTTAGTCATTTCTTCATATTGCCTTCTGA
Source organism: Sequoiadendron giganteum (assembly GCA_007115665.2). NCBI lineage: Eukaryota > Viridiplantae > Streptophyta > Pinopsida > Cupressales > Cupressaceae > Sequoiadendron > Sequoiadendron giganteum. Next base: position 27,417 of record VCHN02000447.1, on the reverse strand, counting down.
TGCTTCAAAGTGCCGCTGACGATGAATAATGAACCCCACTGACTGAATAATGGATTCATTGCGTGACTAGAAGTACTCTGCATCCAATGACTGTATGTGAGGGATCTAAAAATTGTATTGAGAACCCCAAAAGAATGAGCGCCCCTATTATGTGATAGCTCAAACACCATTTTGACAAAAGTGTGATTTTCATCTGAACACCATACTTTGACCCTTGATACCGGGAACTGGAATGTTCCGATACGCATGCCGCATGTCTTGCTGTACAGTTTGGTCAACTTGCAAGAGATGTTCTTGGAGACGACAAAGCCATAAAATTGCTTTTAAGGCCTCTAAAAGAAAATCGCCTTTTTCAAAGAAAATTATATTCTTACACTTAGTCATTTTTTGAACTGCCTTCAATCAGCTCTTCTTTACAGCATTATCATCTTGACCTCGCATGTACGAGCATTCGCCAAATCTCGGAAGCTCTCGACTAGACTCGTTGGATAGCTTGAGTAATTGCACACAAGTCTTGTGAAGACTGTAATTGCAAATAACCCCGTCTGGCAAGCCTAAAGGAGAATCGCCCCTAGCCTACAGCTGTGTAGCTTTGTGTAGCTACGCTTCACCATCCTCTGTTTTACGTGCTCGGTAGGACCTCTGTCACAGTTACTCAGAACATCGGATCATCTTGTGAACGGATACACTGCAAAACTGAACTGAGCTGGAAGAGATCTCAGGAAGACCTCAATTGCAAATTCATCCATCAAACAGGTCTTATTCAGGATCGCCCCTGGGCTATAGGGGAGCGGATTTGCATTCTGAAAAACTTCTTCTGACATGTATCTTGCCTGCAATTTCCACTTCTAACACTGATAACCGGATTCATGTACTAGATACGCTTCCGCTTGATAGCTCGTTGGAAAGCCAAACTAATTCTGCAAAGACTGAAACATCAAAACACACATGCATCTAGATCTGGGCCTTCAAAAATAAAATTGCCCTTGGGCTAGAAGGGAGCGGATCTGCATTTCTGAGTTGTCTCCATGATGAAAACACTCTTCGTAATCTCTGCTTCTATCTTCATTTGCTGGAGTTCTGCAACTCGGATGATCCTGCTTCATGGCTAATCGGAAAGTTGATTGAAAACTAAACATAATGAATGTATCCTTCATCCAAAACACTCAAATCTTGACCTTCAAATGGAAGGGCGCCCCTGGGCTACAGGGGAGCGGATTTGTTTTGAATTCATTGATTTTCACCATTTTATGCTTTGCAAACGCTGTATCCATCACTACGGTTGACCATGTCGAAGTGTTGTGACTGCTGAGGTGTGTGGATGACTATACTTCATCATTTTCACATGTACGGACACTATAAAGTTGATTTGCACGTTGATTGCGCAAGTGTCTACTACGTTACATAGTGAAAAGTTCCCAGACTTAGAATATTTTAGCACTTTTTTGCCAATCTGAAAATCCCCTCCATCAAAAAGCATTATTTCCAACATCTTTTATCGTAGAGCATTCCTCTTTAAGTTTCAGGCTTAGATATTGATACCTGGTACTGGCCGACTGCCATTGATGACCCCAAAGATCCTAACTTTTCTCCTGAAAAGGTGAAAACTACCCACCAGCCTTAAACTAAATTTTAACTGAAACTGACTTCACCACTGTGACTGTGATGTGAAATAAGCCAATCAAAATTAATTTCAGCCAATTCTGACAAGTTCCTATTTTTTAGGGTTTCGAACTAAAAATAGACTTTAGAAACCCTAATTTTCAAAATTTTCAAATTTTGCCAGTATCTTCCTGGCATCACACTGACTAAAAGCCCATACTTTATTTGCCCAAAAACTGAGTTTTGACCCCACTTTTACAAGGTTTAGACCATTTTAAGCAAAATGCCTTAATGAAGCAAAAATTTCGGTTTGGGTACAACATATACAATGGGAGCACGGGGTGGAGGGGAGGAGTATCATGCATGTAAACAATTTTTTGTTAACTTTTTTAGAAAACTTCTAAATCGTCAACATACATTAAATAAATGATATATTGTAAATTTGGATCGTTAATTATTAGGTTTTAGATCTGATGGTGGATATTTTTTTGGCATGTCTTGCCCTAAAAGGTAACCCTATTTTATGAGGGTGTTGTACTATTATTGTAGACGATGATCTATTTTGAGAGTCGGATAGCGATCGTGTTGTCTCTGGATCTCTAGTTGGTGATACTCTTGTGAGAAGCTTTCTCTACAAGTACATTGTAATCTTTGTGAATTTTAAATAATATATTGGGCGAATTTTAGAGTGTGGAGTTTTTCTTTCGAAAGGGTTTTCCCATGTAAATCACTGTGTTGTGGTATGCATGATATTTATGTTTATTTCTATATTTTTTTTTTTGTAACCAAAAAGATCTGTAAAGTTTTGCATTATTCTCCTCTCAAAATTAGTGTAGGAAGTTATTCCACTCCTTAGCTTCCTTACAAATAATGGTGCTCTAAGTTGTGCAATGAGGTGAGTAGTAATGAATAATGCAAAGTGTAGGAGTTTCAAAGTTCAAGGGTTGGGGGTAACTCATAACCAAAACCATTGTTGAAAAGTTAGGATTGGGGATACTTCATACCTTGTACCACATTAGAAGTATTCCCACATCTCTGACTCCAAAAATGTATATAAAAGAAAGCATTGAAAGTTAATGATCATGGATACCAAGAAAAATGTACATAAGTAAAAGGATGGCACAAAATCCAACTCCAAAAACTAACATTGTAAAATCATTGAGTCAGGTTTCAAAGGGAAAGAATGCTACCTAATGGAAAGTGTGAAACGTTGACAAAGGCAAGGGAAGGTGGAGGTTAGAGGGAATGGATGTCAAGAAGGAAAAATCTAAAATCCATGTAGGAAAAGGGGATGAGGGTAAGCAATGACAAAAGATATGTCCAAGTGCAAAAGTCTAATATCCCAATGGGGACAAAAGAAAAAGGTGAATTTAGAAGGAAAGCTATACTAGGAAGGGAAACTCCAAAACCTTGAGATAAGCTTAATCCTTATAAATTTGAACATGAAACCTCCACATTTCAAATTTTTGATACATTTTTCAACTTTCAACATATGATAAAATATGAGAAAAATTAACAACACTTATGCAAGTCTAATGAAGAGAGACCCATTTGGATTTTCTTTGATCAATTATAAGTGATGGTCTAAACAAGTCCAAAATGTATAAGAGGATGTGATTCAAGAAGAAATGGATAGATTGAAATAGGGATCCAACATAGACTAACATTCCCTCTTAAGTGCGACCTAGGAGGAAAAGAAAAAATTCAAAAGATGGGTCCTGACTATAAGGCCTAATGAACTACCCATTTACAACAAAATCCACCCAAAGAAAAGAGAAAATATAATGGAAAAAATACTCCACTCATGAAAGGATAAATCAAGTAGGGCTCAGTAACCCCCTTAAAGGAATGATGTCCCACACCCCCAAGAGATCCTATCGATGGAAATAATTTCCCTCAATGAAGGGCTTGGTGAAAATATCTATAACCTACTATGTTGAAGGAAAATAGCACAAATCAACAACCTTCTCCTCAATTGACTCCCTAAGAAAATGCATGTGGATCTCAATGTGTTTGGTCTACTGATGATTAGATGTATTCTTCAATATTTGGATGACCCTCTAGTTTTTATAGTATATTATTGATGCCTTTAATAATAGAATTCTAAGCTTAGTGAGGGTATTCTAAAGCCAGTTATCCTCAATGGTCACATTAGTAATCCCTCGATAATTAGCCTTAGTTAATGACAAAGCAATGGTGTGTTGCTTCTTTCTTTTCCAACACTTGGGGCCAAAACCAAGGTGAAATTTATATCCATATGTGGACTTATTATCATCACGATCATCATACCAATTAAAGTATGTGTATCCAATCAATTTTAAACTTATGCTTGTTGCATAGTGAATCTCATATCTAAGTGTGATGTATGTAGTGTAGAATGAGGTTGGTTGCTCTGTAATGAAACTTATGAGGCTCTTATATGGAGTTTGAAACCATGCCAAATAAAAATTAAATGGTAGAGTGTGTATGATTCAAGTAGATATGGTTGTCAACAAGTTGGTGATACAACGTAGCATCAACCAAGGAAGTCAAACACTTGGCCTCAAGTTTGAGTCTTTAGAGAAAGGGAGTTAATGCAAGATTACAATCGACCATTATAAACCAAGTGAGGATATTAAGGGAATACTTAGGTTGTGTAAGATTGATTCTAGAAGAGTACTGAATGATCTTGATCCTAAGAAAGTAGTGTGGCGCACTCATCAATTATGGAAAATTTGTCATGCAAAGTTGTATTTATCACATCAATGATGGATGAGGTGTTCCCTCTAACAATTAGATCATCAACACAAAGAATGAAAAAAAAAGAGAATCCACTTGTCTCAAAATATAGACATTTAAATTGAAATACTAGGTCTATGGGGCCTACTTGAGGCCATAGAGAGACTTTTGTAACCTACAAACCAAAGAATAATTCGAAAAAATACATGTGATTTATCTATGAACATGTCCTTCTATATATCCCCATGAATAATTGCACTATCCACATCCATCTAATATACAATCTAACCACGAGCTACAAAAATAGCAAGAGTCAAGAAAATGGAATTTCATATTAGCGACAAGGGTAAAGGTCTCCATGTAGTCAACACAAGAAACCTATGAGAAACCTTTGGCCACAAGTCAATATTTGTACTTGTTAATTGACCCATAAATTTGGCTCAAAATATCCAATTACACCAAACTAATTTTCTTCTCTTAGGAAGTGGCACAAGCTCCCATGTGATATTCTTGATCAAAGATTTGTGCTCTTCCTCCATGGTTGAATCCCATTCATATATACTTAATTCTTCATGAAAGGATTGTGGATATGAAGCTATGGTAATGTAGGAAAATATGATATCCATGTGTAGTGATTAAGTTCTTCAAGTATCTCACGGATCCCAACAAGAACTCCTAAAAAATAGAGAATTTTTCAATCCCATTGAGGCATAGAAGAATGGGATGGAGGGTGAGTCTTCAAATTTTAAAAGTGATCTTGTCGATGAAGCCTCATGATCAACCTCGTGAGTGGAAAAATTTGGAGGAAAATCCTTTGTGTCACTATTTTCTAAATCCATTATGAAGTGTGAGACAATATGATAGGAGGATTTTCATCGAAATGAATGCTTCTCTCAATAAATATCCTATGAGTGTTTGGATCTAAGAGTTTATATCCTTCGACACCATTGAAGTACCTAACAAAGTTGCAAGGCTACCTTTGAGGTTTCAAAGCCCTACATTTCTCCAAAGAAATGTGACCCATGCAAGATAGCCAAAAACTTTAAGGATTCATATTGCACAAAGATTCAAAGGGACTAATTCTCTCGAATTCCCTTGTTCTGTCACATTTAGATTTCATTTGATTAATTAAATGCAATTAGTAATCATGATGTCGCTATTTAAATTGAAGTTAAATGATTATTTTCATAAAAGTTAAATTGAAATTAAAATTGAAATGAAATCAAAATTGAAATGCAATTACAATGATTTGAAATGTAATTATATTTAATTTGGGGTTTGTCATTACTGATGAAAAATCGAGTGCAAGTGAACGTAAGAACGGGTGAACGTGATTGAAGACGAGAACAACGATTAGGTAGAGTCGTTTAGTCGTTAGACATTTACAAGTTGATGGAATCTCACACACTCACTTAGATAATATGTTAATGCATTTTGTGTTTATCGTGTTTGCAAGTTTTAAATCTAGTTTTCATTTAATTTCTCAAAAATTGTGCAAAAAATACATGTTGATTTAAAATGACGATTTGGTTAAATTTGATGAAATTGATTTATATTAAATGATTGGATTTCTTGTTTATATATTTTATTATTGTTTGAAAATAAGATGCATGTATTTCAAAATTTAAATGGAATTGACTTTTATTTCGAAATTTAATAAAATTTAAATGATTAAAGTGTTTTATAAATTTAGATGTTTTTTAATTGAAAATATGAAAGAAGAAAAGATTTAAAATTTCAAATTGAACAGAAATCTTAAATAGAGTTATTGAACTTGGCATTCACGTGCAAATTGAACTTGGCATTCAAATGAAACTTCAGTTAACAAATTGAAGAAATATCTTCAATCAAGATGAGAAGCAATCAAAACTTGGAAACTTGGAGTTCAAGAATTGATTTGGAGATCAATCTAAAATAGGGGTTCTCATTTCTTGTTAAATCAATGCATGGAAGAGGAGATCAATCTGGAGAATTTCGAAAATGGAGAGAGACGAAAAAATCCATTTTTGGTGTTCTTGAGTAAAAACATAAATGACAGAGTATTATTGAGGAGAAGAATTTCTGTTTGTTTTGCCATTTTATTTTGGATCTCCCCTTACCCAAACGCAACCAGGAGAAAGAAAGTTTTGGAAAGATTGAATTAAGGAATTACTGTTCTCCCCACGTAGCCAGGGAAGTCCCCATCCTATCCATACGCAGCTAATTAAGGAAAATTGAGGGGTGCGCAGGGACTCATGAAAGGTGCGGCCAGAGTCCACAACCCTCACACTCCATCTTTCCACACAGTAGGGAGAAGGAATCTCCAACCCACGCAGCCCAAGGGACTGGCTCCCCTTCACCTGCTCACATCCCATGCACTTGGGAAGGTAGGAAGAGGGCGCGGCCAGGTGAGAAAGGATGCGCAGGGAGAAATCATAGGGAAGTCATCTTCCCTCTCTAATTTCCACGCATGAACAAAAGGCAGCGGGGAGACACCAGCAGGGTAGAAATATTGATACGTGGGTGACAGGGAGGTAAAGGCACGGGGAGAAAGAAGAAGAACAACAATCTGGGAGAAGAATTCAAGAACAGAGGACAGGAGTTGAAGAAGGCACAAAGGAAATTAAAAATCATTTCCAGAATTTAACAGGTAGGATCTTGAATAAATTAAACAAATTATTAATAGATTGAAATGGAATGCAATGTTATTTATTCATAGATCTTAAAAACTATTAAAATAATTTTCTGTTACTTCGAATTTTGTTAAACCTTTAAATATCAAACTGTGAATATTTTTATTCAATTTCCAAAATACTATTGAAATTAGAAACAGAAAATTCTAGGAAGAAATTTGGTTTGAAAAACATTGAGAAACAACCGATTAAATCTAGGAAGAGATGCAAAACCAGAAAACATCATTTACATTTGGATTTTTAAAAGATCTTAAACAGAAAACGATTATTTTATTCCGATTTAAAAGCACTTTAAAAATGTTCCACACAAAATATTTTTGAGAAAAATATCCTTTAAATTTTAAAACGAAATTTCAAGATAGAGATTAAACTTAGCAAAAATTGCAAACAAAACTCAAAACAGTCAAAACAGAAACAAAAATGAACTATTTTAATTATGTTTGAAAAATTTATTATTTATTTTCTGAAAGTATGTAAAATAGAAAATAAACCATTTAACTTTAAACTACGATTTATTTAGAATCAAAAACAAACTTGAACAATATTAAATAGATGAGTACAAGAACAAAAGAACGTGAATTTAAGCATACTCGAGACACACCTTCTTATTTTTGATTAACTACTTATTTGAAAAAAATTTAAACGTGAATTTAATATCTATGGTTAAAAATGATGAAAGAACAATATGTTAAACTGTTTATGATTGAATCATGACTTTCGTTAAAACTGTTTGTGAAAGATTGTATTTGACTGTTTAGACCATGCATGCTTGATAAATGAATGTGCATGTTATGTTTTTGGGAAAGTTACCTTCTGGGAGACAGGTGTCGAATATGGGTAATTAGAGAGTGTAGTTTTGATTTTCCAAAACTGCTTTATTTCTTGTGCATGATATTTTACTTGGCCAAGTAACTTAAGGACCATTGAAATAGATGGAATTATTGAACTCTCTACCATATCCTAGTATCGAACTTGCTTGTTTCTTAAATGATTTAGAAAAATGAAAATGTTTGTGGTATTATTAGTTATACTAGGCATGCACCAAATTCCATCTTGCTCATAGACTGTTTTCTGCTAAGCGATTCATGCAGGGTCGGGTATTTCTTAAATGACTAAGGAATTCTGGGGAAGCGTAAGCTTCGAGGTTGGGCGAAAAAAGCGCCCGATCCTTGTTCTCCTCTTCCTTATGAAGATTAGTTATTAGATTGAAGATCAAAGGATGTCATCTTCTTTTATGTTTTATTTATTCTTGAGATATTTAATGAAGAGCTTAAGGCGACTGAATGCCTAAGTCTCGAATTGTAACTAATATTACTATCATCTATTGTATTTATAATCAAAATTGTGTAATATGACACATGTATGTTTTAGACTGGAATTGTTTATGAATCTATCTTATAGACTTTATGTCGTTATTTTTGGAATCGACTGGTTTTTATGATGTCTAAATGAATGAGATGACGACTATATTTTGAATATAAATGATTTTATTTAAAGTATTTGTCTATGTTTGTTTTAAAGAGTTTCGCTCTTTACATTTGGTATCAAAGCTTAAGGCTTTGTATTTTTGGCCTAAGCTCAAGAAAGATGTCATGGAGTATGTGGCTAGATGTCTGGAATGCTAGCGGGTCAAGGTTGAGCATGTGCATCCAGCAGGACTTTTGTATCCCCACGATATGCTTGAGTATAAGTGGCAAGTAATCAGTATGGATTTCATCTAAGGATTACCTTTGAGCAGGAATAGGCATGATACCATCTTAGTAGTTGTTGATAAGCTGATGAAGGTTTCACATTTCATACTTGGAAATTTCAAGGATGGATCATTGACTCTTGCAAGGAAATTTGTGCAAGAGATATTCAGATTGCATGGTGTACCAGAGACCATTATTTCTAATAGGGATACTAGGATGACATCTAGGTTCTGGACTACACTAAATGCAACTTTGGGAACTAAATTGAATTTTAGTTCTGCATATCACCCACAAACCAATGGCCAAACTCAAAGGGTCAATCAAGTTGTGGAGGACTTATTGAGGATGTACTAGATGGACCAGCAGTACATGTGGGAGGAATATTTTCCACTGGTTGATTTTTTCCACAACAACTCATTTCATGCATCTTTGGGTATGACACCTTTTGAGGCACTTTATGGATGGAAATGTCGCACACCCATCAGCTGGGACAGGATGGAAGACAGGATCATCATTGGTCCAGATATGCTCAAGGAAATGGATGAGCAAATGAATTTGATCAAGGGTAGGTTGAAGGAAGCAATCGATAGACAGAAGAGCTATGCTGATAGGAACATGACTTTCAGACAGTTTGTTGCATGAGATAAAGTCTTTTTGAGGATTAAGCCTCATAAGAGCTCTATCTCATTTGGGAAATCATCAAAGTTGGCACCGAGATTTGTGGGACCATTTGATGTACTAGAAGTTATTAATTTAGTTGCATATAGACTAGTGTTACCACCTACTCTAGCTCGACTCCATAATGTTTTCCATGTTTCTTTGTTGAAACCATATCATCATGATGCATCTCATATTCTTGATTGGAGTTCATTATAGGTATAGGATCCAGGGGTGGTGCCAGTGGAACCCATCTGAATCCTAGACACGCATAGCATTAAGTTGCATAACAAAGATAGTACTCAGTACAAGGTCCAATGGGACCAGTATACTGAGGATAGTGCTACTTGGAAGGATTTTGAGACGATTGACTGTCATTTTCCTCATTTGCTTTCATAGATTAGCATTTATTTATGCGGAGATACTTGATACTTTGGTTTTGATTCACATGTTGTGAACTTTGATAGCATGGATGCTACTATTATTTGTTTATGATTATGTTTTTGAGAACTATGTTGTTAGTTACTATTTCATTACGATTGAGATACTATGTTTACCTATTGAGATACTATGTTTTTACTTATTGAGATAGTATGTTTAATTGATGGAGATGTTATGCTTATTGAATGGTTAATAATACATTGAGGCGATGTCTCTTCCAAGAGGGGAAGGATGTCACGTTTAGATTTCATTTGATTAATTAAATGCAATTAGTAATCATGATGTCGCTATTTAAATTGAAGTTAAATGATTATTTTAAGAAAAGTTAAATTTAAATGTAATTGAAATTGAAATGCAATTACAATGATTCGAAATGTAATTATATTTAATTTGGGGTTTGTCATTACTAATGAAAAATCGAGTGCAAGTGAAAGTAAGAACGAGTGAACGTGATTGAAGACGAGAACAACGATTAGGTAGAGTCGTTTAGCCGTTAGACATTTATAAGTAGATGGAATCTCACACACTGACTTAGATAATATTTTAATGCATTTTGTGTTTATCGTGTTTGCAAGTTTTAAATCTAGTTTTCATTTAATTTCTCAAAAATTGTGAAAAAAATACATGTTGATTTAAAATGACGATTTGGTTAAATTTGATGAAATTGATTTAAATTAAATGATTGGATTTCTTGTTTATATATTTTATTATTGTTTGAAAATAAGATGCATGTATTTCAAAATTTAAATGGAATTGACTTTTATTTTGAAATTTAATAAAATTTAAATGAATAAAGTGTTTTATAAATTTAGATGTTTTTAATTGAAAATATGAAAGAAGAAAAGATATAAAATTTGAAATTGAGCAAAAATCATAAATAGAGTTATTGAAAAACAAATTCGCGTGCAAATTGAACTTGGCATTCAAATGAAACTTCAGTTAACAAAGTGAAGAAATATCTTCAATCAAAATGAGAAGCAATCAAAAATTAGAAACTTGGAGTTCAAGAATTGATCTGGAGATCAATCTAAAATAGGGGATCTCATTTCTTGCTAAAATCAATGCATGGAAGAGGAGATCAGTTTGGAGAATTTCGAAATTGGAGAGAGACGGAAAAATCCATTTTTGGTGTTCTTGAGTAAAAACATAAATGGCAGAGTATTATTGAGGGGAAGAATTTATGTTTATTTTGTCATTTTATTTTGGATCTCCCCTTACTCAAACGTAGCCAGGAGAAAGAGAGGTCTGGAAAGATTGGATTAAGGAGTTGCTATTCTCCCCATGCAGCCAGGGAAGTCCCCATCCTATCCATACACAGTTGATTAAGGAAACTTGAGGGGTGCGCACGGACTGGTGAAAGGTGCGGTCGGAGTCCACACCCCTCACACTCCATCTTTCCACACAACAGGGAGAAGGACTCTCCAACCCATGCGGCCCAAGGGATTGGCTCCCCTTCACCTGCTCACATCCCACGCACTTGGGAAGGTAGGAAGAGGGTGCGACCAGGTGAGAAAGCACACACAAGGAGAAATCACAGGGAAGTCATCTTCCCTCTCTAATTTCCTCGCATGGACAAAAGGCAATGGGGAGACACCAGCAAGGCAGCAATATTGATACTTGGGTGACAGGGAGGTAAAGGCACAGGGAGAAAGAAGAAGAACAACAATCTGGGAGAAGAATTCAAGAACAGAGGATAGGAGTTGAAGAAGGCACAAAGGAAATTAAAAATCATTTCCAGAATTTAACAAGTAGGATCTTGAATAAATTAAATGAATTATTAATAGATTGAAGTGGAATGCAATGTTATTTATTCATAGATCTTGAAAACTATTAAAATAATTTTCTATTATTTTGAATTCTGTTAAACCTTTAAATATCAAACTATGAATATTTATATTCAATTTCCAGAATACTATTGAAATTAGAAACAGAAAATTCTAGGAATAAATTTGGTTTGAAAAACATTGAAAAAACCAATTAAATCTAGGAAGAGATGCAAAATTAGAAAACATCGTTTACATTTGGATTTTTAAAAGATCTTAAACAAAAAACGATTATTTTATTCCGATTTAAAAGCACTTTAAAAATGTTCGAGACAAAATATTTTTGAGAAAAATATCCTTTAAATTTTAAAACGAAATTTCAAGATAGAGATTAAACTTAGCAAAAATTGCAAACAAAACTCAAAACAGTCAAAACAAAAACAAAAATGAGTTATTTTAATTATTTTTGAAAAAGTTATTATTTATTTTCTGAAAGTATGTAAAATAGAAAATAAACCATTTAACTTTAAACTATGATTTATTTAGAATCAAAAACAAACTTGAATAGTATTAAATAGATGAGTACAAGAACAAAAGAATGTGTGCTTTTTTATGAGTGTTTATATATGTATTTGTTTTGCATACTCGAGACACACCTTCTTATTTTTGATTAATTGATTATTCGATTTTTTTTTAAATGTGAATTTAATATCTATCCCTTCAAGTGTATAAAATTGTTTGAAGCGATGGTTCACATATTCTCTACCATTGTCAATACAAAGTCTTGACAAATTTTTCAAATTGATTTTCCACATGAACCTTGAAATCCTAAAATCTATCAAATGCTTCACCTTTTCATTGAAGGAAGAAGACTCATTTATATCTATAAAAATCACCATTGAACATGGGAAAGTAGAAAATCTTGTTCAAAGACAAGGATGAAAATTGGCATGTCACTATGAACTAGCTCAAGGATTTTTCAAGCCCTCCAAGCGTTTTCTTTATCAAAATTTTCCTTGGGATGCCTACCCAAGGCACAACCCTAACATACTCCATTTAAACATTTCATATGAGTAGTACTTGTGACTATGTCCTATATTTTAACTTGTTGAAGATAGTAGTAGTTGAGATGGTTAAATCACTCATGCCATAGTTTACTCAAAATTTGAATGAATGAGAAATGAAGTAGAAAGTGTATTAGGTACAAAATGAGAGAAAGCATAGAGTAGAGAATGATGGTCAAATTTACAAACTACAATAAGAGCATTATCTTCAATATTCCTGATGGAAATAGAAGATGAAGTGAATTCAAATTTCCTACCATTGTCAATATGAGTAATCTGATAAACTAAAAGAAGGTTTACTATAAAATCAAGTCAACATAAAAACATATTCAAATGTACCCTTGTTTGCATCAACTAAACCCTTCAATGACATTCATTGGAGAATCATTACAAATGAGAATATGAGGAATGGGACAAGGCTCCAATGAAGACAACTATTCTTCATTCAAACACATACAATGCAAGGAACTTGAGTGAAAGAATCCACTACTTGGAAGAATTTATAAAAGCAACAAGCATTGTTACTTCCCTTCACTTGATTTTGAAGGAGTAGAAGATTATTCTGCAATAGAGGAGGGAAAATTAATGTCGTTCTTTTTTAGAATATTCCTGATCTACTTCCCATAACATTGAAGTTCCACATAACCAATTTTTATAGTAGGAACAAGTTAATCTTTTCTTCTTTGGTGAATTCCCATTAAATGAAAAGGATTTGGAGATTACTTTAGAGATAGATGAAGATTATGCTCATTCTATGTGTTGCTTGTTCTTGAATCACTTATGTTTCTTGTTAGGATGATCTAATCCTTTGATCCCTTTGGTTGACCAACCAAGAAAGCCTAAGAATGATAATATGGAGTTAATTGATCCATATAAAGTAGTTTTTCTTGTTCATGTATCAATATTTCAAAAAAAAGACTAAACAATGTGTAGTATATGTTGATCCCATAATCAATCCATGAGTGTGAAATCTAGAAATAAAATTTCCATATTCAAGATCTGGTTTGTTCAAAGTATTGTAAAACGATTGAATGTCCTTGTTATAATACCACATTTTTTTAGTTATTATTTAAGATCATCAACCTTGGGGATGGAATATTGGATATTTTCAAATCATTTAGGATTGAAACTAATCAATTATGTGTCAATCTAATATAACTTCATCAATTTTATCATACAATGTTTTTAGTTTTTATCAAGCCTCATCAAACTTAGTACATGATGCAATATGAAAAGATATTAAGGGAAACAAAACTGCAAAGACATCCAAGTACTTCAATATTTTTGAGAATCCAATAAAACTTTTCTTTAGCATCAGTGGGTTCCAAAACCTTTTTCTCAACATAGTGAATACACCCCTAGAGTCACTAAGGTATTCCATGTATTTTGATACCATATTACATAGTTGTATGGATTTAGCAAAGGAAGCCTAAAATTGCCCATATGTGTAGGAAAATAAATGTACAAATTGAAACTCAAATCTAGAAAGCGTATGCACAGTCACAAAACACACCTAAGAAGTCTTGATTTTTTTGCATTTTATAGCCCTTATTACATCTAGGCTTACCACTAAGCAAACTCAAGACTCGAATTCTAATATTACTAATGATAAAATCTCCATGTCATTTCCTACATCTAATGCACACATCAATAATCTCACAAATGTTTTCATTTCTACTATCCACCCTAGTAATGTTGGCCTTTCTTCTTTTGGGATGCCCCATAACCCCATCTACTCATATGGTTTTGTTCCTATATTTTACCCTTTTCTATTCAGCTTTATAAATGAGACTTCTTAGCCCTTGCTTTCATAGTCCCTCACTATAAAAGGTATCCTTACTACTATTGCCATCATTGTTGCCTTAACCATGCCTTTATAGCCCTATTATAAAACCAACTAATGCAAAATATGGGTAGCTTGTAGCAACAACTCACTTCATTGTCCACCACTTCACACCCCATATTATCAAGATAGTCCATTGTCACTTGAAATCCTCGGTGTGCCTATTTCTATTAGTGTTGAAGTCCAACACTTCGAGAATTATAATGGCAAAGGTGCTCCAAAAACACACATGTCCACATTTACCATGTTATGTAATGACTATTTTTGTAGATAAGTTGTTAGCAAAACTATTCCCATGATCTCTAAAAACTATTGCATTGGATTGGTTTTGCTCATGTTATTATTCCATTCATTATTTTATCAACTAATAAATCCATTTTTTAACATTTCCAACTAGATGTAGGCCCCTAGGTCACTTTCATTAATTTGGTGTACTACAAACAAGGCCCTAATGAAAAGCTCAATGATTTCATTTTTTTCTATCAATCTTAATTTTCACAAATTTCATATGTCCCAAATTCATGTGTACAAGGTTTTCATAGGAAACCTTTAGCCTCTCATCCAGGATAAGTTTATGTTAATGTGATGCCAATAACGTTTGTATCTCCACACAATGTTATGATACCATCACAAACTATCAACCAATTCTAAGCACCTTAAATTATGTCTTGCTAACTCCTACTTATTCAATGGGGCCTTATAGACAATCTAATAAAAATTAGAAGAAGAACACAACTTTCTTTTCTCAAAAGAATAGATTTGTAGCTACCGTTAACATTGTCAATATAGCCATGCCTTCTTTAGCCACAACTTTATCTATGTCTTCAATGTAACCACCATTTTACACAGTTATATGATTTTTTACATTTCATTCAACAAATCCTTTCAAAGAATCCATTGTAGTTGTTGACTATCCATCCTCTTGATACAAACCAATTGCTTCTAAAGAACTGCAATTATAAATTTTTCCACCAATACCACTATGTGCCTATCCATGACAAACAAAAATGCATGTGTTGAAGGCACTTAATACAAGACTTGATTATCTTAATGTCCTCTAGGTTGTCAATGTTAACGACAAGGTATAAATCCATAGCCCAACCCAGCCAGAACCTCAAAATTTACACCAACCCCTTTCACAACATACTAATTCCAACTTCATCAACCCTATTCCTTCACATCTTACCCATCCTCATGCTAATCCTACATCGGTCCCCTCCAAGACTAATGTGGCTCTTGTTCCAATGTATTTCCTATTTCCTATTTGAGTCTTCCTTAATCCATCATTTCATTTTCACCTACTAATGTGCATGTGGACATTTATGCTGGTAATTTCTATATCCCATCCTTGGCCAACCAAATTATTATCGTGTTCTAATCAACCCTATGAGCATGGTGAATATAGTTACTAAGGAGTTTCGTTTTGTCCACTAGTTGCACAAAGATGTATCTCTAAACATTTCTTTGCAAATGCATGACAAATTTTATGTTCCCACCGACAGTTCCATCCTCCTTTTAGTCCAAGTTAGCACAACAAAGTTCTTGGGCATCCCATATCATTTTATTCATACTTCTAACCATTATTGTGTCTTGTTGGGGCATCCTTGGCTCACCACATTATGGGCAGTTATTTATATTATTCATAAATGTGTAAGTTTTCCCCATAACGGTGTGGTTCATACTATCAATCACAATTAATATCAGCCACCACCATTTGGGACAACTTTTCTCTATTAATTTTCACCTACTCCTTCTAGCCCACTATGACCTTGTATAGACTTCATTTCCAATATTATCTGAGTCATATTCATCCTCTTCCTCCTACTCCAACTATGATTGCTCAACCTAGGTTGGTTGCTCATATTCCTCCTATCCTTACGACAAATAGAGGAAAGCAACCAAATGACCCTCCCCCTTCTTTTACATCTCAAGTATGGACTTGACAAAATCAATCAACTAGATTATGTAAGCATCATCGTCATGCCACCACTTGAGTTATCCCTAATCAATCCTTTCTAACCCACCTCTCCCTATACCACTTGCTTCTAATCCTCCATTAGAGCCCCACAAGCAAAGACAAACAAGTTGAAGTAGTCAGTTATTTTCCATTGAGCCTGCCTTGCTCTCACAAATCCCAAAATTAATACTCGTTCTCCTACCCAATTGACCTCCCTAATATCAATGTTATCTCCACCACCACCTTATCTTCTATGATTTAATTTATGCACAGTCATCACTAGGTTTTTCCTAAGATGAGAAAATCCACCTTAGGCATTGGCATTCACCCTCCCCCTCTTAAACACGTACTCATGTATTGCCTAACCCCACCCTTCCATAAGTCTAAGCCCAATCCCATTTCTCCACCTCCAAGCCCTTTTCTATTATATCCCCTTATAATGGAGGCTTCTCCTCCACCTCAATCTTGTGATCCTAATATTTAAGTCTACTAATAGTAATGAGGATCAAAGACTAGTGGTGTACTATGCATCAAAGTCACTACCCTCTCCCTAAGAGAAGTGCCTTTTTGGATCAATGGCAAATGTATTGAGATTATCTGCAATCTTCACATGACCACTAATAATTGCCCCTTCAATGGACACCCAAGGGGACATTGTTCCTCTTACCCCTACACTTCCACCTAGATGAGATAAGGACACAAATGACTTGAATGATATGGTACCCAATCAATAATCGTCGTCTCATATGTGTGAATATTGTGTGTGTGTGTGTGTGTGTGTGTGTGTGTGTGTGTGTGTGTGTGTGTGTGTGTGTTTAAATAGTATGTTTCTTTCATGAGTTTTCTTGTACCCTCATGTACTTTGTTAAATGTTTGTTAGATCCCATGTAGGACCCATGTCACCCTTGAAGATACATGGGCACAAGAGGAAGGCCATCTTGCATCTTTCTTCCTTTTTTATCTACATTCTTTCCATATGTAGTCTACTTTTTTTCTTTGCATTTTGGGGACAATACAAAGTGTTTGCATTTAGATCTCTTCCATGTTAACTCAAAAAAAAAAAAAAAACTTGCTAGCTATATGTCTGTTTCCATTGTATGTATAGTCATATCCGTATAGATCCCTTTGTGTCTTTGTAAGGTGTTGCTTGTTTCTATGTAGCATTGGTTTTTCAATATCTTTTGTCATTTCAAGAGCATGATTTATGATACGTCATGTTTTCTTTTGTACCAACATCACCTTTTGATGACTCCAAGAGTATATCCATTCATATGTGCTTCCTAGAGATCCTTCACCTTAACCATTTTCTATCTTAAAATCAATTGCAATTATTTGGGGGTGGGGGGCATATGCACACACATTGCTATAACACTTCTTAAAGTATCAGTAGCTTGTGGTCCCAAGTACAAAGAGTTACTTGGATTTGGCACCCTTATCAAAATTACCTAAGCAACAAAGCACACTAGTCCCATGTCATTCCTACTATTGTATTTGTGTAATGAGCCACCCAATAGCAAAATACACTAATACATGTAACTCATATTAGCTACTTTTATGCTCTTTATGTGTCACATAATTACCCCACATTTTGACTTTCTACTTTCTAACAACAAAGCACATTAGAAAATGCTAGATTTTATTTATCTTCTTCATGTTTATGCATGTTTCTTGTGTGTTTCATTTGTTTATGTTCCTTTTATGTATATGTTGTCTATCTATTAAACTATATGTGACTTGTTAACGCTTGTGTAGGCTATATTTTTTTAATGCATCTATATTGCAAGTTTTATGTTATTCAATATTGCTACTCGTATAGTTTTTTATTGCTTAACATATCTGTTTCGCAAGTTCTTAGCTAGGGGCAAGATTCCCTTGGTTGGAGTGCTGCCATAGTTCATCTACAATATCATTTTCGGATTATTTTTATGATGTTATTTCTTTTATATGTTTTAGCATAGCCTGCTATATAGTTTTATGATGTTATTTCTTTTATATGTTTTAATGCATCTATATTGCAAGTTTTATGTTATTCAATATTGCTACTTGTATAGTTTTTTATTGCTTAACATATTTGTTTCGCAAGTTCTTAGCTAGGGGCAAGATTCCCTTGGTTGGAGTGCTGCCACATTTCATCTACAATATCATTTTCGGATTTTTTATGATGTTATTTATTTTATATGTTTTAGCATAGCCCGTCATATAGTGTCATTGGCCCGCTAAAGTGGGGGAAATTTCAATATCAAAAAATATATACCCTGCAATTATTATGTTATATTTTAAAATTGTCAATGTTTATAACTATTAGCATTGTTTTTAAGTTCATTTAGTTCTTTTGATATTCTCTCTTTAACTTTCTTGTATTAGCCAATGTGTTTTTTGTATTTGCATCATCCAAGTGTTCATGTGACTTCTTGTAATTGGATGCCAATGTAATGCACAAATTTCCACACGACATGCTAGCATCCACTGACATTTCAATATTTAGCAAGTTTTTCATTGAATCTTATCACCTTGATTTGGTTGAGCATGTATGGTGACAATCCCTAGACAAATCCTGAAGCACAATTCAAGTTGCTTGCCTCTTCATCTTCCATTCTAGCTCCATTTTTTAATTCACCACTCAATCTTTCAAGAATTATACTATTTTCAAGCAACTCTATTCTTTGAAGCTTTTCATGTGATTATGAAGCAACCTTCAACATTTTTTGGGCTTCCTAAGCAAGCCACAGTTTCCAAATATGGTCCTCTTGACTTTGCTCCACTCAAGGATTTTGCATTTGTGATATCTACATGGTCTCATCTCCATTCCAACATTTGAGGTGACTATTTGAAACTCGTTCTTTACTTTTTCATGCTTCTTATTGCTATCGTATGCTCATGTAATGTGTAGCTTTTGTAGTTGGCACAAGGAAGGAAGATCTCCATTTGCATTTGTCATTCACATACACACTAGTTAATTAATCCTTGTAGACATCGAATTTCATATTCATAACTTTAATTCAATTTTATGTTCAGTCCTAAAAGCGCATAGGCTAGATACACACATCTCATTCCCTCCATCAACTGTTCATGGAGATCAAAAGGTTAAATATGAGTTTCGGAACTTCTGATATAACAGCATGGGACTAAAACTACAACTCGTGAGCAAAGACCACGTGTCACTTAGACATTCACACATCATGATAGCATTTGAAACAGCGAACTTCAAAGGTTGGTTATCAAGACTTCTCAAATTATTATTCTTCGTTATGAGATAGGTTTTTCAATTCTGTTAATCAATTTCCAATAATTGTCATTTATAACCTAGATCAATTTCCTCTAAAATAATTTATGTAGGGAAAAGAATTTAATCAAGGAAAGATCACAAATAAATTGTTAGTACTGCAGTAAATTAAATCGTAAAAATAAAAATCCACTTCGAAACCCTAATTAAAAATCCTGATTTTAAGAATAATTCCGTGCCTTACATGAAAACACGAGTTTTGACTCACAATTCAATATGGCTGTCAACCATCGTTCTTTTTATGCACTCCATCGTAATTACATTCTTATTTTTCTCTATTTCCTTACCTTAATTAACAATAACCCGTACGTTATTTTTACTCTCGTGAAACACGGATATATCTGCCTGATTTCAAATGAACATTTTGTAGTGGCTTTAATTTTCCATTAGTATCTGTCATGAGCATAAAAGCATCTTAAGACAACCTAGTTATATTTTGTGAATAAACATGATAGTTACAATTTGTTTAAAGACTCAAAGGACCACACCCAAAACAAGGTTTGCACAACCCAAATTGCTAAGCTCTCTTACATGAATCAAACGGCTAATATTGCTAGCAATTACTTCATCCAAATGGCTGCAAGTCAATCCTCCAAGAATGCAAAGGTTTAAATTACGAAGGCAAGGTTAAAAATGGTACATGTTAAATTGGCACGAGATACAAGCTACAATCATCCACTGTCTGATGTTTGGATAATAAGCGAACCAGTCAATGTTCAGGAAGTAATGCAGTTCATCAACACGAGTTAGATATGCATTTTAATATAATGAGTGCAAAGAAGGATCAAAACAAGGGCAACAATGGCTCAGTTACTCACCGTCAGAATCAACATCATCTTTCCAGTACAAAGAATGCAATCGTAATTTTTGCAATGATCAGCCATAACCGTAAGAAATTCACCATTTAGTTGATGCTTTTCCAAAATAAAACTAGAGGTTAATATTGACAAATAGATATAGGCCAATAGGTTTAAGACGTTTGCTGCAAGCAACGAAGACCCAGTTTAAGTCTGGGAAACAACTAAGTTTTACGAGAAAAAGTGTCACCTCCCTTTGAGGGGGATTGGGAAGTAGAGGAAGGGGTGGAACAGAGATCCATGAGTGTTTATCAAAAAAAGTGCCAACGAATGTAAAACGGTGGTATTCTTTGAACATTTAATTTTACCAAAAAATAGGCTAGACAGACGTACTTCATTGTCCTCTTAACAAATCAATTGTTTCTTTTAATTAACTTGATATCTGCTTCAAAAGTATAGCTTGGCACAAGAAACCTTTATTTCCAACAGATAATGTAAATAGATGTTTCTAAAACTGTACAATACTTATGAATCTTTCATGATCTATCACTAGACCAAATAGCTAAAATTGCCAAATGCAGCAAAGAAACCAAAAAATAGATAGCTAGAAATCAAAGTCCAAGGTAGCAATCCCTAATACTTGAGAGAACCTAAACAAGAGATCTAAATTTACATAGAGCTGGATCAGCTTCTTGAATACGATACCTTTTGTAAAGAAAAAGAGCATATGATGTACACAATAGGTGAAAATTGCAACCCGCTTAACTTTCCAGGAATCTAAATCTATTTTAAACATACAAAGTGCTGCATGATCACCTAAAATCCTTGAAAAAGCTTTTAAATAATGAATACAAAATCGGAAAATCCCTTATGATCAATAGCCAGGTAAATTTGAATCCCATTACAAACTGTAAATTTTGTTTCCCCTGTTAACTAATTTGGTCGAGAGATTATATCACAGGAATACCATGCCACGCCAGAGAATCTATACCTTTGGATAGGGTGATTGAACTACCCCTGTAGGTCGCATTGGCGTTGGAAAATTCACATATTGATCTTGTACACCGTGGGGCGACTCAACATATGGACTCTAAAACAACAAACAAACAAAAAGTTAATATTTCTCAATGTACTAAGATTAAACCCAAGAGTAGTGAAAGAAAACGATTAAACAGGGATTAAATAATCACAATCTTAGTCTTATGACTGTTTTGCATAACCATTTGCAGAATTAGTACTTACTACAATGCATATGCACATTTGTTCATAGGAATGGCAATATTACATTAATTACATAGAGAATTTAGAATTGAATGAAAATGGGCACTTCCAAAAACCTCAAAATCATACACAAACAATTGCCATGACAATCAAAGAGTAATTCACCTTACTACCTCCCAGCAAATCAGAGCTCACACTCACGAACAAAATTGAATACATAATAAGGCTGCCGGTAGTCATCTAAGTGTTGCTCAAAAGAGAATCCACAAATGAAATGTACAAGGTCCCAAACAAAAGCAATTTTGAATTTTCCAATAAAAAGTTCTAGACAGCATGGAAAATAAGACACCAGCCTTGCTGCTTGGCTGTCATCACATGGGCACATGCATGCAGACAATTAAAGGCATTTTAAAGATTAAACATGTAAAAGGTTTTCACAAGAATTTCATTTCAACACAAAATTTCTCTGAAGGCAAAGACACACCCACAAAGTCTGCAATACTTGATTTTGTGACCAGATCTAAATCCAATAAAAGATTATTTATCCAATGCACAAGTTCAAGGTGGCAATCCTTATACTGATGATTTTTTATCACACAAGTCAGTTGAGAGGCCCCATGTTCATCTCTTCACCCAGGTCTACACAGCAGGATCGCATCAAAATCATTACAATTTATCTTAGCAATCCACTTAACCAATACCCTTGGAAATCAGTTGACACGGATGCTATCCATTCAATGTGGCCTTCTCGAAAGGTTATTTCAGCTTATGCCCCAGGCCTTCTAAACACATTTTTCAACAGATAAAACCGCTTGAAAAAGAAATGGGTCCCTCTCAAAGGCATGTATTGTAAATGCAAGTACTTGTTGGTCTCTGCTACACCTCTATGCACTGTCCCAAAAGAGAAAGACAAGCAAACAGAAGTTAACAATGAAAAACACCATAACACTTGCTCACATGACACCTGGGGATGACAGAGAGGCAATACTCTCCATAGACTTTTTCGCCAATCCAAAGGCAAAATATAAGAATTACACATACACAAGTTATACACCCACCACCCCTATAGGTAGTCCAGCCCCAAACTCTGCATTCCAACCTTCTCCTACCTCAATTGCCGACACTCCTCAGCCCATGTGAATGCTCACTGTTTCTGAAGTCATTCCTGACCACCGTGGTGCCTCAAATTTACTTAGTATTCACCTTTTGCTAAAAACAGACCCCTCATCTCCTAGAGGCTAGGAATATCTGAATGCTCACACCTACACCCACACCCACAACACACCTCTTCCTTATTCATAGGCTGGAATGACCATATTACTGAAGCTTTGTTACCAGAACAAGAAACAGGAAATTTTATAGCAGGGGTGATTGGACAAAAAACAGGTTTCGGATAAGGTTGCAAATAGTAAACAAATAAAAAACAGTTATAATGCATGTTTCATTTTATTTTTTAGCAACATCAAGTAAAATATGGTTGTGTGACTCATCAAATCAAATTATGAAGCTCTAACTAAACAATGTGCATGCATATCAGTGATACCATGATTTATGTTCATGGGGCATTCTGTTATCACCTATTATTATAGCTTTAGGTACCACTCCTAGCAGTTATTCAAAGGAGGCTGAAGAGCATCACAAAAAATAGTTTTTGATGATGTTTTTGTGAAGAGAGCTTTAGAAATTGTCAAGGTAACTTCAACTTCAACCTATATTTCAAATTGAACCTTTTATTTTTAAACTTTAAATATATTTAGTTTCATTGTAAGTACTAAGTTGTAACTTAAATTTGTTTGTACTTTGTACTTTGTAGGTGCCGAAGCCACTAGTGAGGGTTTTGCACTTGGTGGATGGGGAGCAAAACTCAATGCAATATATTTATGAGGCCATGGATAGGACCAAAGAAAACATCCATAAATATTATAGGCGAGATGCAAGTAGATTTGTCCTTATTTAGGAGATCATTGATCGGAGGTGGTACAATCAACTCCACCAACCCATTCATGCAACGGGGTACTATTTGAACCCCAAGTTTTTCCTCTCCAATAGCTTTGCAAATGTTAATGGGGAGGTTATGGAGGGCCTACCCACATACATTGACAGGATGACACCTAAGTTTTGAGTTGCAGAATTATAAGCAAACTAGGGGAGGCTCCTTTCTTCGCCATTAGCTATACACCAAGTAAGAAAAAGTGAAGTCTTATATCTTGCAAGTTACAAATTACAATTATTAATAGAATATAGTTTATTTACATGTTAGTGTTTTTGAGTAGCTGCGGGAGGTATTTCCCAAAAGAATTAATTCATAAGGCTAGTCGGTCTAATTATTATAAACAAAATATTGAATTTCCTAGGTCAGCTCAAGAGGAGAGCAACGCCTAGACATGTATATATTGGAGAGAGGGTTTCCTCATTCATCATTCAATTCAACACAATTTGATTTCCTGATCTGCAGAAGCAAGCTCACATTCAAGAAGGAGATTCGATTATTCGTTGTTACTAAGAATTTCGCACTATCTACAGTGCTGGACTATTTTAGCATATTCTGCCCTTCTGGGCCTGATTCTGGAGTGCTACTTCTGCACTATTGTATCTGATCTATAAGTGATTAATTTGCTGCTGGGTTTTTCCCTTGAGTAGAAGGGTTTTCCTAGGATAAATTGTTGTCTTCTGTTCTGTATTGTGTTTTTCTGCTTATTGTGCATATCTGATCTGAAAAATTAACATTACAAACTCTTGAATATATTTTTTCTTGGTTCTTTGTGAGAAGATTGGGGTGGAAATAGTCCAAATCTACAAAAGCTAGCCCTCCAAATTTTGTCTCAACCTTGTAGTGCTTCTAGCAATGAGCACAACCGGAGTGTTACATCCCACCCTAGATGTTCAAAAACATTTTTACTTCTGCAATTATGACAAATGAATGATCTTAAAGTTGATTGAATAATGCATGACATGATGAGATCTTCTATGATTGAATTTTGTTTGTGCAACGAGAATTATGCCATTATGATATGAGCTATGATTTATTTCAGAAGGAATATATTGTGTTTTGATGCCCTAGAAAGAAAGAAAAGTTTACTTTCAGTTAATGCATAGATAGAGATTATGCAATGGAGACTTTATGATATTTAGATATCAGACTAATTTCCGTTTGTTTGGAGTTTGATGCAGGGAAGCATGTACCGCAATTTCCGGAGGAGGGGAAGTATCATCTGAGTAGAGAGGTAATGTTGGGATGCTCTGGAAACTGCCATCTGAGCTAGGGTTAGGTCAATAGGATCTAGGAACTCTAGAAGAGAGTATTAGAAGTTCGTTTTTGAGGTAAGTTTCTTGTATGACGTTTTGATGTGGTTTTGTCGTAGGTGGTTTTAGGGTTTCAAACCAATCTCCCTTCCTGATGGGAACCCTATTTTTGTATATGAACTTGAAAGTATGATCTTTCTACCTTTCGATATCGTATAATTATACCTGTTGACCTTAATATATTTATATATTAATATATTGCCATTATTAGTATTTCTCCAAGCAAGGAGTAATAATGATGCAAGATGACACCTGGAGGTATTTAATTATATAATCAATACCTTCTTAAGGTTGAATGACCAATGTTTAAATTATAAGAAATTAAGTGATTATAATTCTAAAGTAAATATTTTATTAAAAATTTAAAAAGTGAAGTTTTGATGGTTGCCGCCAATTGTGTGGAAATGTTTTAAAAATTTTAAATAAATCAAATACTAATCCACACATATAATGGAGGAAGTGGGGGGCACCTTATGCTGGCGATTAAGTTTATTTTATTGATTTTAATTTTTTAAATAATTTTGCCGCCTTATTGACGTTACCTAAAATTATGCTAAATGGTTCCTAAATTCCAGTCATAAAGGAGGCATGTAAAATAAGAGAATCGGACTCAGCATATCCGCCACCCTTGTGAACTCGTCTTTGGGAATTACTTGGCATATTTTTAGCTAAGTTTGAATTCCTTTGTGGGAAGTTGAGATTTTTCAGGAGGTGGTTATGATAACTATCTTCTTGCAATCGACTTGGGGATTATTAGCTTATTTTTGTAAAAACAAACTCATAGCTGAAGCACGCATATCAGAAAGAAGAGATTTTTGGACGTTTGGTGAGAGGTGGAGAGTAGTTGATGCTGAGAATAGCAGAGTTATTCTACGCAAGAGTGGCATTTAAAAGAGGAGGAAACAAAATGCCTACAGCAGAAGCTAGTTGCTGGGCTAAGGAGATATTCAAATTTACTGTTCTAGTTTGCTTATTTATCAGAAATATCAGCTCCAGAATTTTCTACAGGCATGTATTGCTTCTGAGTTATTCTTATTCAGAAGAATAAAGTGTTTGATAAAGAAACGTCCAAGGGGATGTATGCTGTTTACGTTTCCAGACTTTTATAAATCTTTATAAATGCTTATTGGAAACAAAAAGAGTTATGAGATTATTTGCTGCAAGCACTTTCTTTCCTAATTCTTTTTGCCGCTTTCTTGATAAGAGTGAAGTTCAGTAGTATAGTTACAGCATGTATATTAAATCTTTCTTGACAGATATATCCATTGTTGCTTGTAATCTGTTGAACAGCCTAAATAGGGTGAGCCTTTGGCTGCAAATTCGCAATTTACACCTTAAATAGATAAGAAATTCCAGTTTCAGTTCTGGGTGCCAAACTATCTCACTGAGTATTTCTGAAAAGAGCCTCATAGGCTGAATCTGTAGCTTGATTTAATGTGCCTTTGTTTCTGTTCTAGCTTGAATTGACAATAAGTCCAGACGGTTAGTATGAACTCAACCAAGAACACCGTTTTCATTAAAGATTGTCAAGAATTTGAATGATAAACTGAACATGCACTGTTTGACAACAAAAGAAAGAGTTTTTCAATTAATGGAAACAAAAGAACTGTCTGCTGTTTGATTTTATGAGTGAATACCTGATTTATGATCAGTTACCATTTGGTGTCATGCCATGCATGCCATATAGATGGCCAGCATGCGTTAAATGCAATATGAGCTCTGAAACAGTCTTGAAGTTTAAACAAGGGTTCTGTCTGCCTTCTTTTTCTTAAAAGAAACTTTATTATTTAATCTATTGGGAGTGTTCAAATAAAACCCTAGTATTATGAATACTGGTTTACATGGCAAGTAGCCAAAAGGAATGTGATTTATTTGTAAAAACCCTAGCATCATGTTTGTTGGTCACACGTGGCAAGTAGCCAAGAAAAGTGTGTTTATTTGATAAGCCTAAAGTAGGTCAAGAGAGTTTGCCCTAGGACAGGTGTCTTAATAGGAGTAAAAGGCGGAGAGAAAGTCTCTCAAAAGCCCTAGATTAGATGAGTTTTCCAAGTCGAGCAGGGTGGGTGAGTACGTACAGCAGTACTAAACTATGGCCATAGTAGGTGCAGGTGCCACTTACTGCACCTCAGTACTCACCGTAACCTAGTTACCTAACTAACCAGAGTTGCCAGCTTAGTAGGAGAGTATCCTTAGTAGCATGGCAGAGTCAGTTAGGTAGGGTTTACCACCAAAGCTCGGATGGCATTACTTGAGGGTTCAACATTGCCTTTCGTAAGAAGGGAAGGCCCCCTTCCAATTAGGAAGGTCTGCAGGGAACCGCACGAGTCCGTGGTTGGCAGAAAAGCACTCAGATGATGCTTTCCCTCACTTGCAGATGGCGAGCCGAGTCTTGGAAGACGCAAAAA
>VCHN02000925.1:0-27582 GCA_007115665.2 Sequoiadendron giganteum | reverse complement strand
TAAAGGAAAGTTCTGGTTTTGTTTGGCTCTATATCGGTATTTGGCTTAGAGCCTCTTTGCCACATTTACATTGACATTGTAGTACAAATGCATTAAAAGGTGATGTAATGCAAATACTAGTATAGAAACTAACCAAATTTAAATGCCTACACTTTCTTGCTGTCTAAAAGGTCTGTGCAGTGCTGATGAAAGATTCAACCTACATATATTTATTGATTAATATTCTGCTTTCTATGCTTGAGATTAATATTCTTGTTTGCTTCAAATCATAATCATTAGTAAACATCGAAGTTTTGTGCAGGATAGGTACTCATAGAATCGAAAATAAAAAATTGTTGTGGTAGTCATAGTAAGAAGAAAAAAAAGAGTACGCTACACGAAGCCATTATTAAAAGCTTGCAAAAGAAGCGAGCATGAGGAAAAAATTAAAGACCAGGTTGTCCCAAGAGGTCTTTTCAAAAGCTCCATAGAATAATTTAAGCTTAGATGTCTTCATCCAGTTGGCGTTTATCTTTTGAGGTCATTTTTTATTTTTTCATTGACATTGACGTTTCTGATTTACATGTTTGTGAAGAAACAAGTAAAAATGGAAAAAGTGTGAGAATTCGGCTTTACACCTGCACATTTGGTCGGTGCCAGTAAACCCCATACCTAGTTGGAAGCTCTTTTTTCTGAGTGTTGTCATAATATCATCCTACAATTTGGGTATATTGCATCTAAAGAATCATATAGTTATGTGTTCAAAGACCAAAAAAATTTTTTTTGGAGAATGTCGGTCTGTAATCATTGAAGATATGCAGAGGCATCTTCAAGTGGGAAAAAGGAATAGCTTTCCATTCTTATCTGCAAGACACCTATTACTTACTCTTCTATCCCTGGGCGTATGCTTTATACCTTCATAAAATCGCTTAGCATCCACACTGAGGACATCATTGGAGTGTCTTATGAAGCTCATAGAAATCCTAAACATTCAGAGTAGAGAGGGTGCCACACCATTTCAGTTCAAGATATAGATATAGGGCCAACTTGCTTTTGGTAGGCTTTTGACTTCCTCAATCTCCCATATAGCAACTATATGGGATCCGTTGTGCATAAGGCCCTAGGTCATGCCTAAGGAGGTTGAAGGCACTGTCGTTGCCATATAGTTCTAAATACAGAGATGGGTTTCACCTCACTGCATCCATACACACAACATTTGCATTTTGAGAGGACAGATACTTGGTCATAATATTGCCAAAAGTTTGAAAACAATCATGGATAGAAAAAAATCTAGTAATAGTCATCAAATGCAAAAGGTTCTCATCAAATGCGTAAAGTTTAAACTTGTATCTTGTTGCGGATAAGTACAGTAATAAATTTATTTTTGTCTTATAGAGATGACAACGATAAATCACAGGTCATTGTCATAGCTCCATCAACTCAACGCTGATTTAAATGATATCGAAAACCTAATTATGTAGGATGTCTCTACTCATTCCCGTTTACCACTTGAGAGCTAGAAGCAGCTACTGGAAAAGATAATTGTTTCTTCAATTAGCATGACTATGTCACAGTGTCTAACTTTGATGTTGTCGCTGGAGCTAGTGAGACAGGAGTTGCAATGCCCATCGTTTTGAATAAGCGAAAGAGATCTGTTGTCTATTATCTTTTTCATACAATGAACATCTCCATTCGTTATGTCTCAAAAAAAAAGCAAATTCTACAAATTTATTACTTCTGTTTCTTACATGTGCTTGAGTAAATTTCTGGATTGTGTTTCCTGACATGCCATGATTGTGTTCTATCTCATTAATACTCCTGATTCAACATTGATTGGTGCATTTTGAACCGCCGAATTAGTCATCAATGCAGCAAGACTAGGATGATACTAGGGTAGGCTACCAGCAGTAAACAGTGCTTTAAGCCTGACAGAAAGGACGCAGAAAAAATGATTTGAATAAGAACAACCTTTATTATTGGTAGATCTCAAATGACAAGGATAAGATTTATTGTTGGCAATTGATGTTTGATGAAATATAAAGCTTGATTATTGCAGATTTCAACAGCAAGGATGATTTGTTTTACCGATGGCAACATTCAATAGTGGTTGTCGATTCAGTAAAGATTTGATGGACATCCCTAGATTTTCCATGTCATAAATAATATCATAGTGCTTCACAAATAATTTTATGACATACTTGGCTAATGTTGATTAATATTGTATTTGGAGGTCATTGGGGAAAGAGTAAATGCATTCATAGAGCTTTATTTAGGGCATGCCAGCCTTGTTTACTTATCATATTAATTGATTAAGCCTTATTTTTGATAACCTTGCCTTCTTTTATGCATGCTTCTATGGTTTTGTAGAAGATTATTAAATCTTATTTTGCTAACTCTATGTTATTTATAGGTTGACATCAAGATTGAAATTGGCGGAGTTGACATTGTGATCAAACGAAAACAAAGGTGGATAGAGTGGACTTGGAGCTTTTCTTGAAATTGAGATTTGAAAAAAGCATTTTTTAATGCTTGTTTAAACAATCTTAGAGCTTCCCATTTCTACCCTTTTTTTCTATTTTTAGCTAACTCACTTTTCAATTTGGGCTTAAAATCAATCAATGACTTGATCTTTTCAAAGTTGGTTAAAATTGAACCTTAGACACTTACTAGATTTCAATTTGGGATTAAAATTGAACAAGGCAACTTTCACACTTGGATTTTGGTGCTTAAAATGAATTCATCACTGCTTTTTGGACATAAAATGAACAATTGTTTGTCATGCTTTGTAATCTTTTTCACAAAGTAATATCATCAAAAAGACGTATGCGCTTCTCTCGCGCCTCACGGCGACCTTGAGAATCAAAAGTCTTTTTATGATATTAAGTTGTCAAAAATATTGCCTCCACACTTCAATTTGGGATTTAAAAATTGAACAAATCATGCGAGTGTGAGCACGATATATTGCGGAGGTTCTCCCCTTTGTTTTTCAACGAAGGTTGTGTGAACGACGGAATATGTTAGCTCGCTTTTGTTTATCTTAGAGGGCCTGCCTTGTGGGAAAAAGTAATCACCCAAGGGAACGACCCAACCGGGAACACGCTAAAGCCAAGCGACTTCCAACCGGTATATAAGTGTGAATATTGGAACAAAAGCCAATATCACAAGGATTATTCTGATGAGATGGACAGCAATGGACTCTCATAGATGTTGGATAATCCCCCACGAACGGAATGCCCGAATTAGAACCCCTTGTTTAGAAATTGGCCAAAACCTTATCTATCTTGTTGGTGCAAGAGGTCATGTCCTCTGAAGCCGCCCCACATAACATGCGGTCTTGTTGTGGAAATGGAAAGTATTCCATGGGAGATTCATGGGTACTAATGCTTGGCTGACCCGAATAGGTGAGTGTCGTGGAGGGGAGCCAATGTGGTCAAGCATTTAGCCATTCGCACAAGATATGCGTAGCTGGATTTACCCAAGTGGGAACCCAACAAGGTATTGTCTCATCAACCTAGGAGTGTGAAAGTGTTTGGAAAAAACACATTGCTTGATCTTGAAAACATTTGGAAAACAAACATACACAAAAACCTTGAAATTTCAAACACCTTGTGGGGAACAAATACCTATTGACGAACTTTCCCACTCTTGCTTTCCCTAGGAATCACATTCCTAGAGGTTTCTAAGTGTGCAAATTCTACCATCATTTGTTTCCAATAAGGATAAACATAAGGAACTTTTGCCCTATTTTCCTCGATTTCCACATAAAGGACCTTGTGGGATGAGAAAGAGAATGGGACACTAGACATATAGTTTGAAAACCTAAGCAAGCAAGTGTCTTGGATAAAAAGAACCTCATTTAACCAAGATAAAGAGACAAATTGGATTACACATGTGTTTTCTAACATGATCAAAATCCCAAAACCGAAGTTCAAAAAGCTTAGTGTGAAAGCTAGTGAGGAGCATCTTGAGATCCTGAATTGTTTGAAAGGTTTACTTTCCTCTCATAGGAAATATAGTGTGTTCGTCAACACCGAGGTCTTGTAAGAAGAAGTGTCATCTAGGTCAAGTCTAGGATCAAATTCAATCACTTTCATCCATCTCTCAACCATCAAAATCAATCAAAAGTCACCTCATCAACAACTCTTGGAAACTTTGTAAACATCTTTTATGCTAAAATTTTAGGTGAAATCAAACCTCTTTGTTTGACTTAACACATCTAGTCAAACCATCATCTTATACACAAGTTCTCTCTTGGATAATACAACTTCCTAGGGTTTATGAGTTCATCTTGTTTGGCTTAACACAACTAGCCAAATTATCAAATCATCACCCCGTTTGACTTGACGCACTTAGTCAAACTACCATCTTGTAGGAGTTCACTCTTGGATAAAACTACTTCCTAGAGTTTTACAATTACATTCATCACATCTTGTTTGACTTAACACATCTAGTCAAACCATCAATCCAATCACGATCAATCAAGTCCTAAAAGTTTAGCATTCTCTTCAAAGTTTCTTTAAGAGTTCCATTCATCCATATTACTCATTTTTCGTTATCTCATCCTCATCATCACTTTGATCCTTCAATTATCCTAGTTCTTTGCTTCTTTGAACCTAAGGTTTAGACCGATCTAAAGGATTAGAGGTTCATCTCTTACATTCTTGAAGATTGATCTTCATTTTATGGTTCAAACTCGATCTCAACACAAGAGGGACATGGAATATAAACTTGATCCATCCATCATGAGCAATTCGATTCAACCAAACTATCCAAGCCTTGCAATACCATTTGATTTTCAAAGCTTGTACAATGCATACATGGGAGCATTATCTCATACAAACATCAATGGTACAACAAATATGAGCATACCCAATCCAAATTTTGGAACACCTTTCCCAATGATAGATTTAAATCCAAGTCCAAATCTGCAAATCTATCAACCAAATGCTCAATGCATGAGTTTTCCAAACAACGTCATCCTACCAAATCCATACATGCCAAGCGCAAATTTACCAAACATGACCATTTCAAATCCATACTTGGTGAATTTTGGGATAGACACAATTGAAAATCAAACCAATGTTGTTCAAAATCCTAGCAATATATTGGCAACTCCATATGTTGATTCAAGTCAAGGTAACAACATGCAAAATCAAAGTTACCTAAATCCAAGCAATATGATTCCCAACCACAACAATGTTCAATTTCAATCTATCATGCCAAATCAAAACATCATACCAAATCATCCCATTTTTCCATCAACATCGCAAAAATAGATGGAAACCATCCAAGCAACCCCAACAATCAACACCATTCCCATTCCACCGCCACCGCCACCACCGCCAAAGCACAACATGACCAATTCATTCTCCATCATGTTGCAAGCTGCACAAGAAGCTTCCCGCAAAAAGGCACTCCAAGCCCAACAAGCTACACAGCTAGTTGCTCAGCAAGCACAAGCGGCTCAAGTAGCCCAACAAGCGCAAGCGCAAGCAGAATTCTACGCACTATTGCAAGCAATCCAAGAAGAAGTAGCACAACAAAGAGCCCAACAAAAAGCATTGTTGGCACAAAAACACGATCAACAACAAACATTGTTGGCTCAGCAGCAAACACAGACATTACCCGCTCAACAAAGCTTGCAACAGATTCCCACCACAATTGTTGAAAACAATGATCAAGATCTATCCATCAATGAACACATTGAAGATGTTCCCATCTCATTCAATGATCAAATCATCACACACCAAGAGTCACTTTTCAATCACGATCAAAACTCACTGACAATACCAAACAATGATCCAATCCAAGAAACATTAACATCATTTGATCCTATGTTTGAGAACATTGACAATCCCTCCACCAAAATTGTTGAAAACAATGATCAAAATCAATCCATCAATGAGCACATTGAAGATATGTCTACCCCATCCATTGATCAAATCGTCATTCATCAAGAGCCACTTTTTAGTGATCTATTTCAAGATGTGTTACAATTATTTGATCCCATTGACATAATCTATGATCCATCGACCAATGATCATATCGAAAAAGTTTCTACATCGCCTTATGAGTTAGAGGAAATATCTCAAGAACGTATTCCAAAGCATGATCAAAATATTCCATCAAAGCCTAGCAATGATCCTCTCCAAAACATATGGCCATCCTTTGACCTCATGAAATTTGAGAATATTCCTATGCCTAATGAAGATATCCAAGAAAGAAATCCATTCTTTGAAATTGACCCATGTCAAGAACTTGATCAAAAGCATGGCGAAAGCAATTCCAGAATTAGTCAAAATCAAGAATTTGTATCTCCGAGATACTACAATGATCTAATGGGCACTCTTTTATCTATACAAGATGCCGCAAATGATGATCATATCCACATAGGGCA
Organism: Sequoiadendron giganteum; assembly: GCA_007115665.2. NCBI lineage: Eukaryota > Viridiplantae > Streptophyta > Pinopsida > Cupressales > Cupressaceae > Sequoiadendron > Sequoiadendron giganteum. The sequence continues at coordinate 21,206 of VCHN02000925.1, read as the reverse complement.
TACTCCTCCATCTACCAATGAGATGCTTTCTTTGGATGGACACGCAGATGATCTTCATTCAAAACAAGAGTCTCATACTCTTACTGAGGAACAAGAGTCTCCTACTCTTAAAATTTGTGCACATGATCAAGATATAGAGAAATCCAGAGACATGTCAGAAATGGATTATGAAGAAGGCTTGTACATAAGTCATGAATCAGAAACAGCCTATGAAGTGAGTCATGAGGAAGACTTTTGTGTAGACAGCGAAGCATCAACACCTCTTGAAGAAGAACTACAATCTGATATGTCACAAGATCAAGTTGAAGATATCAATCAGGCATTCATCCCACTTATGGAAGATCCTATCACTTATAAACTTGGATCACTCACCTTTGTAAGGGAAAATCATCTTATCAATGAAAGAGCTATGACATTTGAAGATCCGCCATAGAGCAGAGAAGGAGCAACACCTTGTTTCCAAGGTAAATCATATCCTATGGCAAATAAATTTTTTCAACAGATGAATTATCAAGGTAGAGGATTAGGCATACATGAACAGGGTATCCTAGAACCAGTGCAGATTTTTGGCAATCCTAATCATCAAGGCCTTGGTTACTCAACAATCAAGGGATCTCAACATATCAGTAATACTATCACCACACTAGGGGAAACTTCGTCTCGAGCAAACGTCAACATAGGGAGCACGAAGGATCCTTATGATGAAACCAATGCCAATACTACAACCCACCATGCCATGAACCTCCATCCACCCATCACCCCATCCATGAATTGGGACCAACAACAAAAGAAAGATTCGAATCAAAGAACGAAGAACATTATCAAAGAAAAAGAAGTACTGAAGCTTGAAGGACAAATTAAATACATATGGATACCAAAAAATAAAAAGAAAGATTATCCCTATCAAACTCCATCAGTCAAAGAAACTATGGGGAAAAATAAAAATGGGGCAAGTATTCATCAAAGATTTCCACAAAAGCAAAATAAAGCTTCTCAAGCAACATACAAAGTGTATCAAGCAGTTGGTCCAAATTCCATGCACACTTCCATATCCACCCATTATTGCTCATCTTCCCAAGTTTGGAGAGTCAAAGGTTCCAAACCATCAACCAATCCATCTTTTACTCCTAAACACACTCCATCCACGCCTCCACGCATGATATCCAATTCTCACATTGACCATGTGTTGGCAACGACCCTTCATCATAAGGATTCAAAAGGCACTCTATCGCGATGTGCGCACAAAGACAGAGTTAACTCCAGTATCAGCAAAGCAGATCAAGAATCTCAAAAGTTACATTCAAGTGCACGTATCTTGGCAAAGAAACTTCTTCAAACAGGATACCGATGGCACATTATGATAGAAGCATCAACATCAGCACCACCAGTTGGTTCAGCACCAGCTTAAAATCTCTCAAAAAATACAAAAACAATCAGAAAATATCCTGAAAAAATGGTTACCTTGATGAAAACCTGGCGAACAGGCATCTTGGTGACAGCAAAAAAATAAAAATATACAAAAATCCAAAAAAATCAAAAAAAGGATTGGAAACAGTAAAGAAAAAAATTGTCCTCCAGCGAAAACCATTTCGGTGGCGCTTTGGACAGGTACCATGATGAAAACCTGGCAAACAGGCGTCATGTGTAGAATCGAGCATCTACGTACGCCAGTTCAGGAGAAAGCATCTTATCGCATCCATTATAAGGCCATCATTTGAGCCGTATCATTCATTCACCCATGAACTGTTTATCCAACCCATTTTTATCCATCTGCATCCAAGGTCCAAGTTACCTTGATTTTGATAAAATTTTGGAGCACACTTTACACTTGTTTATGGTAAACATCTTGACATGGGTCATTTTCATTGATCCCATCCTATCCAACATTATCTGAGCCTTGAAGCATTATCCAAGTGAGCATTCCTTTGTTCGAATACCCTTATCTTATCACAAGATAATCCATATCCATTCGTCCAAGAATCTACCCATGGTCATTCAAACATTGCTAGACACTGGGGGCGGATATTTGCATCTTGCTTCAAGAATAAATCTTGATGTATATCATCCAACTTATGAAGTGATCCGAACATTGGAAAATGTGAAATCAACTTGGTCAAATCATTTGTGAACATGAATCCAAGTCACTAGCCCATGGCATATTTTGACAAGATGATGTTTTATCTTTTGTCGAGCATCAATTTGAACAATCCATATCGGTCGCATCTAATGTGTACTTCAATGTCACATCAAATCATCAAAGCTATTTTGTTCCAAATCAAGCTTCATCATTGATCAATCGAATCCAATCAATCATCATCTTGTTTGACTTAACACACTTAGTCAAACTATCATCTTGTGCATGAGTTTACTCTAGGATAACACAACTTCCTTGGGTTTACAAGTTCATTATCATCACTTTGTTTGGCTTAACACACTTAGCCAAATTATCAAATCATCACCTTGTTTGGCTTAACACACCTAGCCAAATTATCCTTTTTGTAAGAGTTTACTCTGGGATAACACAACTTCCTAGAATTTACAAGTGCATTATCACTTTTGTTTGACTTAACACACTTAGTCAGACAATCAATCCATCAATCTAATTGATCAACATTAAGCTTGGTTTTCAACAAAATCTAAAAATAGAGCACTAATATCATCACATATCATATCCAAATTGTCAAAATCATGCGAAAAATCCAAAAACATCCAAAACATATCAAAAATTCAAAAACATCCAAAACATATCAAAAATTCAAAAACATTCAAAAATTCATCAAGAAAAAATCATCAAAACATGTCAAAATATCTGAAAATCTTCAAAATTCATCATTTAGTCTTTGTCAGCCCACCTTTGTCTAACTACGCCGCTCGAAGCTGAACGTAGGCAAGGTTGATCTTTGATCATCCCCCAGATGGTTAGGTTATTCTTTATGCTTCGTCGTGATTGCATCCGTTTGCCCATCTATTTAGGCATCCGTCGCAATGGCATTCATTTGCTTATCTTTGTTACATTTAGGTCAGTCTTTCAGGCGTCTGTCGCATTGGCAATCCATTTGCCCATCTATCTTTTCATTGAGTCAGGTTTGTCGTCCGAACTACGCTGTCTCTGAGCTTAAACGTAGGCAAGGCCATCCTTGATCGGCCCCCGAGACACAAAATTCAAAAACATTCATAAATCTTGAAAATACCAAAAACATTTGTAAAACATCTCAAAATTCCAAAAACAGCCTCAAAACATTTGAAAAAACCAAAATGGTGCATCCATTTCATCTCGCTTTCACCCGTGATTGTCATCACTCATAATAAATCATCGTCGCTTTCACCCTTTGGTGAGTTAGTCAGAAGCAAGTTTAGTAGGTTCTAAAGTGAACGCCTAATCGTCAAAGTCTCGAAGGTCTAAGTCAGTAAGTTAGCAAGTTGGTCAACTCGGAGTATCAATAGCTTATCACGCAATCAGTCTCACCAAAACCCTGATCACTACATGTCCTAGGATGAAGCTTTCCTACGATGGACATAAGCATCAGGTACCCCACAGTAGTTTAGCCTTGGCTAGTGATACGAAGAACATTAGCTTGTTTGTTTACTTTATTTTGGTCTTTTTAGACTTATCTTATTTTGCGCTCATTCCAAGGACCTCTCAATGATGCCTAAACAAAACAGGTTTAGAGAGAAAGGAATGGGGCAATGATCATTATCTTTTTATCTGTTGTGCTTGTTGGATGTTCTTGTAAAATAACTTGGCGAATACTTTCTTTGTTGGGTCCATCCTAGCAAGGTTTCCGTATGTCAAGTGTGAACAAGATCACTCCTATCTGATTGCCGAGTCAGAGTCCATCACACTAGGCGCAACGCCATCCTGGTTCTTAATACCTTGATGCATCGCACCTATGTGTGTTATCAAACATAAAGAAAGTTACGCTCTTTATCTCCCATTCCTGGATAAGCAATACATCATCATCTTTCATCATCATCTCTAATAAAGTTGGCTTGTTGAAATTCTACATCTTCTTGGATTCAAGGGTTCATCCCTCTCATTCTTCTACCTTCTTTCACGCTAACAATGCATCCATCCTGCATCCATCCTCGCATCCATGTCGCATTAATCAATTAAACAATTTATTGATTAATTTCCTAAGGTTCATTAAATAAATCAAATTATTTAATCCTTATGTTCTTCTCATTTGATTTAATAAATCAAACTGATTTAATCAAATGTCACCTCCTAATATCATCCAAGTTAATTAATCTACATTTATTAGCTTCTAATCATGATTATCATTCTCTAGCTTTTGACTCAACTAGAGTCAAATCCAAACTCTTAACTAACCCACCCACTTGCACCAATAAATCATTTATTTGATTTATTATTTCCTCTAATTACATTCAAAATGGCATCAAAATGGAATATTCTTCCAATTTGAATCTTCCCCCCAAAAAGGACTTGTCCCTTCCAACAAGGTATTAAATGCTATTTGCACAAGTCAAACTTGGCATTTAATGCACCTTTCATGTCTTCTCATCCAAATTTGAATTTCAAATTGGCACATGGGCCAAGACTTGCACATTCCTCACCCTCTCACAACTTTGACAAGTGGCATCTTGTCATTGGTTTGTGAATGATCCCACATTCTCAAAATCTATCACTCTTCCTAATCTTGAATCTATAAAATGCAAAGCATTTCAACACAAATCATCACAACACAACACTTACTCATTGCAAGGTTACTCTCTTCATTTGAGAATCAATCTTGCTCTTCATCATCTACAATCTACACACATTTTGAAAGCATCTACACTATAGGCAACTTGAGTTCAAGCATCTCATTGTCTATCATATCACTAAGCTTATCAAGGATTGGGAAAGGGCTCTTTCACATACTCAAAGAGCACCAATCCACTATGGGATAGGAATGATTCATGTTTTTGCATTGTTCTTATTAGTTGCATTGTTTAACATGATTCTATATTTCATAGGGATGTCTAAGTTTGCTGATTTAAACTAACTTTTGTGCTAACAACATGAAATTGTTTAAATCTTTCATTTGCAGATTTTGATGTCCTACATTAGGAAAGCTTCATTTTTGTTTTTGCACCTCAAAAGGAGGAAGTTCACTTTGGTGAAAAACAATATCAACATCAATACCTTGAATTATAGATGCTATGTCATTTGGTTGCATATTAGAAGGGATAGGAGATTTTTGTAAGGAATTTTGCATCATGTTATGGTAGTGAGGGGAGGCTTGAATAAGGTCCCATAATGATACCTTTTTAGAAGTATTCCAAAGTTTTTCAACAATATCATACTCCCTAATGTGTGAATTTAATCAAGGATCACGAGGCAAGATAGGATTAGGAAAACGTAATGATGTGGGGGTGTGTTTTTTTGGTTGTGGATTTTTCCTAGTGTGATATGTATGAGCAATGGTATTGTAACTCGACTACTGCGACATATTATTCTTAGGTGGGTAGAGGATGAGTTCAAGTTTGTTTTGAGTTTCAGGTTTGTGTGATGGTGGGTAAAGGATAACTTGAGGTTGGATAATATTAACATCCCTGAGCGAGTTAGAGGATAATGTTGTCTCTTCATCTTCTTCTAAGGATACAATATTTATTATTGTCAATGTTATCCTTATCGTGTATCATTATATCCTTTGTAGGGGAAAGGGTTTTAGGAGAACTACAAACCAACTAAACTTGACAATCAAAGGTTGGTTCTTCTAAAATGACTTCATTAAAAGTAGGTGAATGGTCAATGGTTGAATTTTCTTGATCCATAAGGGTTTCCCTCAGTGAAGGGGGAAATCTATGATTCTCATGACCTTCATTGATTATGTTTTCTAACATCAAAGTATCTTCTTCACAACTAGGATAAATACTAGGAGAAGAAAATATGTTATTGTCACGATTCCCTATGGTTGTGTTATCCTGTTTATCAGTGTATTTTCCACTAATAGAGGTAAGAGGAGACAAACAACTTGGAAATTCTCAAAACTATCATTGATTGGGTCTTCTACGAAAATATCTTTATCACCAATAAGAGAGATATTAGGAGAGAAACAAGTATAATTGTTAGCAATGTCCAAGGTTGTATTCTTTTTCATTAAAACGCTCTCATAGGGAGGGGATCGGAAATTTTTCTTCGCATGTATAGAGATAGGAGACACTAACATTGTTTGAAAAAAAAATGAAGAAAACTCATAACCCTTTCCTGCAATGTTTTAGCAATATAAACAATGTATGTCCAGAGATACGAAACATTTTTATCCAACATATGAAAAGCCTTAAGAATGCAAACATTGTATATTCAAAAATGAAAAGAACTTTTTATCAAACTATGCAAAGTTTGATGAATAAAAAAATTGTGTATGGAAAAGTGAAAATTACTTTTATCCATCTTATGCAAAATTTTAGAAATGTGAGCATTCTCAGATCTAATGATGAAATAATTTCAAGAATGACTACCCTAAATTGATGTTTTTTGAGCTAGATTCATAAAAAAGTTGTTCCCAAAACTTTCTATAATTATAGTATATGATACTAGGAGGCTAAGAAAGCACATAAACGAGGTTTTTGATCTTGTAACAAATAGTTAAAAATCTAGACTAGGACTAGAATGCCTAGAATGGTGAATGAGTCATCGTTAGGAATTTTTTTCAAAATTTTCTACAATTTTCAACTGGTTTATGATGATTTTGATGTTGTTTGACATGAAGGTGAAATTTAAATGGAGATTTTATATAATTGTTGATGATTGAAGATGCAAAATTTAAAATGATATGCACTTACATGAATGCCAAAATTTGAAACCCTAAAATGCAAATTAACTAATGCAAATTGCAATGCCAACTAAATCTAGGGTGATGATGGACTTTAAATCATAAAAGAAGGTATTAAAAATTTGGGTTCACCAAAATCAACCATCGATTTTTGTCATCTCTTGTACCTCTGGGGTATTTCACCTAAAGGGGGAAGGGACAAAGATCTACAATTCATTCAAGAACAATCCCTTGAGATTTCAATGCAAAGGAGATTGAGATCTGTAAAAGGGAGAGTTCTTAGGGATGAAAATAGATAGAAGGGGTTCACCACCAGGTGTAAACTTGGAAAACATAGAATGCTTGAAAATGCAATGTGATATGAAAACATATGTTAAGAGACCTAGAAATGCAAAACAAAATAAACAGAAAGTTGTGAAATAAAAGGTATGCAACTAGAAATGTGTTGCATAATAGAATGAAGACTGAAAATGCTATTGATTCTAGAATTCTAGCCCACTTGAACGCTTACACCATTCTGGGTGACCTAGTCCTAGATTTGGAATAATTGCATAGAAGCCTGTTTCAACCAAATGAGTATCCAAACCTACATAAAACTCTAAAAAACATGTGTAGTGGGACTCAGTCACAATTGATGGTGACTTAGTCCACTTTGGCTTTTTCGAAATTCTGAAAGTTGAAATGGAAGCCCTCGACTTGCACTTTTTGTTCATCCAAGTATCTAGATTTGAAACCCTCATTTTCAACACTATAAGAGACTTTTAGTGGATGTTTTCCCTAGCCAATAAGGATATGTCTTAGAAAAGATTGCAACCCTTTCTTCAATGATTTCCAAGCCTTCAAAATACCCCAAATCTGCAAACACACAAAGAGAGGAAGATAAATATTGAATGCTAGGGCATGGGGGTCTGTCTTGGTCAAACCCCTTTTAGGTAATTAATCAAAAAATATGAAATAAGATAATGAGTTATAAACATGAAATTAATTAATTAGAAACTTACCATGATGATTGATCTTGAATTTTTGCAACAATGGATGAAGAATCTACCCTTGAATGCTTTGTGATGACTTAGAATGCTCAAAACCTAGCTTGCTTGAGAAGAATGATGGATAAATAAAGAGATAAGGGAAGAATGTAGAGAGAATACAATATAAGAAGACCCTAAAATTAGTGGAAAATCATATATTTATACACAATTATGCAGTAAACCCCGAAGATACCTCATCACAGGGCGACCTAAAGGTTTAGAGAATAAAAACCCACCAAAATTTTAAAATAGTTTTGATTTTTGAGCCAAATGGGAGTAATTTCCCCTAGTAGCAACTTGGTCCCACTTAGGCATTTTAAGTGGGTGTGATGGGACTTTTAAAAATTTGTCAAAATTCTGCCTAATCTGGGCATGGTTGGTTACTTTTAAATGACTGGAGGTCTGATATTTTGGGTTTTGGGTTTAGATTACCCATGGAAAATTGATTGGTACCTTTAAAAATCCTTACGTTATATTTTAACGTTGACTTGTTTTTGAGGGTTACAGGTCATTTAAGTCATCTGACTAAGCCTTTCCTTCGTGCTCTTACTGACCCCTTTTTATCTACCCTATTGGTCTTCTCTTTGCCACTTAGGCCTAAATTTTTGTGCCGTCGAGGATTTTTCCGGCTAGCCCCACTATTATATTATATTTATTTTTATGTAGCTTGGTGGACCGTCCGATCGTGTAATACCCCTCCGTTTTGTCCTTTTGATTGAATAGTGTTCTTTTCTTTTATGTTGTAATTATTGTTTGTACCTTGACTATGGTACCCGACTGTTATATGCTCACTATCTATAAAGCAATGTTAATGTTATCTTTTGATGTGATGGTATTTTAATATGATGTATTCTTTATGTCATATTTTGAATTGACATAAATGGATATTCGAATTAATGATTTTTATGCTTCGGATTATATTAATGTTAGAAATTTGTCAGTTAATACTACTATATTGGTGTAGAGGATGGTATCACATGACTTGCTTGTGAGCACCCTATGATTCTGAGATTTCCTCTTCATGGTGTGTTTTAATTATGACATGTTTATGTATGTGGATATACTCTTTGTTCACAGGTTGACAGGTACATGACATCGACTCCACATGGTTTCACATGTTTGAGCGTGTCCAATTCCCAATGGTATTCAATTGGGAGATAGTAGCTAGGTTTCCATGCCAAGTCATCACCCTAGTCCTAGTGTGTCATCTAGTGTTAGTCGGGTTAAGTTGCCTTAATTGTGTCATCTGGCTTTGATTTCAGTTTAAAGTGCAAGTTAGAAAAATGTTAACATATATGCTCTTATAGTTAAATTGACGATTACCTTATTTGGTTTATGTTGAAATGTAATTTATTTTATTATTAATTTAATTTGATGAATAAATAATTTAATCGTTCATTAAATCTATCTATTAATTAATTAAATTTATGTTGTTGAAATAAGTTAAGTTGTTGATTGTGAAATTATTTGTATTTTGGTTGAATTTGAAAAATAAAAGAAAATGTTTAAAAGTCAAATTAGAAAATTTGAATTCAAAAAAACAAAAAAAAAAATTCAAAGAAAAGAAGATATTTTCTATTTCTGTTTTCGGAAACTGATGAGGGTGGTTGTAGGAATTTTGAGGGGTTTTTCCCTTATGATTGAATTTTTCTTCACAATTTTGGAGGATGAAAATTTTGGAAGGGATTGAATTGGAAAGAGGAAGGATTTTTCAATTTTGTCAGTTTTGGATTTAAGTTGTGAAAATTTGTGGAGCTGAAGTTGGAAGCAAGTTTGGAAGTTGAGTACCATTTCTGGATCCCCTCAAACTCAAGAAATTAGGTTCATGTCTTTAGTTTTAATGGTTTTGTAAATTTATTTATAAATGTTTTGTTGTTGGAATGCATGATTGAAAATTCAAAACCTGATCTTTGTTGGAACCTTCATGTTGAAAATTTTATCAAATCATACACCTATGTTCTTGTTTTGTTTCCTCAAGGAAAGAAAAATGGTGTTCAAAGATGAAAGTGGTTGTTTCAATTCTGGTTTTTCAATTTGTTTTGAAAATTTCTTTGTTTAAAAAAAATATATAGTATATATAGATATGCATATATATATATATTGATATATATACATATATATGCATATGTATATATATATATATATATATATTATATTGTGATGTTGGGTTTGGTTGTCAAAATTATTTTATGAAATAAAAATTGATATTTTTATCCCTTTGAACCACGGATTGAAAATCCTCAGGGATTTTTTTTAAATAAATAAATAAATTCATTGTGGAGGAGGGGGGCGGGGGGGGGAAGGGGGGGCGGGGGGTGCTGGGGGTTCACCCCCACCACAACCCCATGGGACGCATGTGGGGAGAGTCATGCCAAACGCGACCCCCGTGGTCCGCTCACCACCAGTGGGGTGGCTGTTTACACAACCGCCACCACCATCGTCGGTGGTTGGCTATGTTGTGCACAGTGCCATAGGAGATGGTGGTTGGCTGTGTACGCAGCCACCACCACTGTGGTGGCTCCCTTACCAGCAGTGTCGGTTGTGCTTTGCACAGTCGACAGAAACCTAAACGTCACTGCCCTGTGGGAAATCTGCAACTGATGTCCACTCAACTGCTTCTCTATGCACGCGGCCTGAGGTCCATGTGGTTCGAGGCCGGTCAACCTTGGTATAAAAAGAAAATATTTGAAATAAAAGATATTATTTTTTTTCTAAATATATATATAATAATATTATTTATATTATAATATTAATTATTAATATGTATTATATCAACTATGATATGTATTAACAATTAATATTATATTATATAATAATATAATATTATATATATTTATGTTCTTAATTAAATAGGTATATATGTAATATATATATATATATATATATATATATTATATGTATAAATATTTAAGAAATTTTGGTTTTGTCTTATGGCATGAGTTAAATTAAGTTGGGCAAACGGAAAAGAAAAAACATATTAATTTAAATTAAACCATTTTTTTTTTTTTTAAACATTATTTTAAGGAAAATAGTTTTGACTTTAAAATAATACGTTTTCAAGTCAAGTTAATTTTAAATGACTACATTGAAATGAGGAACACTATTTATTTTCAAGCAACGTATTTGATTTATACAATAGACGAGTTAATTTTCATTATTTAAATGCAAATATGGAAATTAGGTAATTAGTGATAATTGCTTCCTTATCTAAAAAGATGTATTCTTAATTCAATTTTATTGATGCAATATTGAATGTAATGAAGAAATGGATTTAGTTAATCCAAAGTAAATTTTTTTACTATCTTCTTATTCATCTTGATTGGGAACTATTTATGTTTTCATTTGAGGGAAGTTGAGTTATAGAGTTTAATGAGTCTTCTAGATGGGGTTTTCAGTTATGTGGGTTGTTGTGTCATGTTTGGCAACCTATTGTGAGTTCCTTCGGTAGTGCATGGTGTTTAGTCAGTGTTTACTCAGTTTTCATGAATGGGGATGTTTTGTTTCTCCTGTGAAAGTAGTAGATTATGGGATCCGCGTCTCCTTGTAAGGAGTGACCTTGTTCTGTGATTTGTTGCCTCCAGTATTGGAGTGAGTTTCTTTTAGGTATCCTCCTAGATTTGGAGTGGTTGTAACTTCTATTATGTATGCACTTGGGTTCCCTTGGTAATTGGTTCGATTGTGTGTTGTCAAGTAGAAGAGTGGCTTCCGTAGGGGCCAAAGCCCAAAGAGGTAAACTAGACAACCTTCGAAGGAGGTATAATAAAGTGATAACTAGAACAATACTTAGATGATTAGGACTAAGTTCTCACTAATCAAGATAATTTTGCCTCACCCATAGATAGAAGGGCTCGTTTAGACTTGCAATGAGTGGGAAGGCTTGGAATGGCAGGGTCATCTATCTTGTCTATACGAAAGGTATTTGATTCCGCATGAGTGAGTATGGGGGCTAGGATTCCATAGAGGTAACTAGGATAACCCTTAGTGGGGATCAGAGCCTATGAAGATTCTGAGAGGACAACCCATGACGAGCTGTGTGATGACACTGTGTCTAGGAAAATAGTTGGTACTTGTTTATTGTGGGTATGGTTTCCTTAACATACCTGATGTGACCATAGTTGGTATTTGATTATTATGTGTATGGTTCTCATAACATAATTGTTTTAGTTTATAACTAGAAGCAATGTAACCATGTTGATTTATGTTGGTGTTGCAATTGTGTGATGCATGTGATTGGTTGTTTCAGACTGATTCAGTTTTCTATTAGCGTATGTCTAGAGGTAGATGTACTTGGCCAGGATTCCTTGTTACTATCTCCTAGCACAGGGGGTAGGCCTTTGGGTTCCACTTGGTTGGGTGGCATGCACCTAAATCCGTTGGGATTTCTTTGTGTTCATGTGGATGAGACTTCTAGTTGGAGAGCTCATTCGATTCAGTTTCAATTCTTGTTTTATTTCATTTCAATTTTTCTTGTAATTTTTACCCCTTAGTTGTTATCGAGGTGGAAGTTGTAATTGTAATTATTTTTATTGGACTTGCCTCATTCAGGGAATGAGTTTTTTAACCTTATTGTTTTATTTGGAAAAATGCAATTGAAAGTTATCTCTTATGCTTGATGTAATTATCATATTTGGAATGTATGTGTTTAGTTTATTTAATAATTAAATGACATGGTTTAATTCATGTTTTTTATTGAGGTTCTATAAAACCTCTGTCTCGTAACCATAGAGGTTGTTGGCAATGCATAGTGATCTTACATGTTAATTATACTTAAACAAAAAAAATTAGTCCGTTTAGGTAGTTAATTGCAAACTTCCTCTAAGGTTGCGTGGCGGGGCATTACAGGTCATGAGTATTGATCTGGAAAGTTCCTCGCGAACCTCATAGATTTCTCTACTGATGTCATTAAGGTGGTGTGAGGTGTGCGAGGTGCTACCATCTATCATGTATGGAAGGGTGGGGCCATGTCCTGATGCATAAGAAGTGACAAGTGGATGTATTTTCACCAGTGGGTATTAAATGATGGGGACTAATGATGATCATCTCTTACTGGCCTCACATGATAAAATTAATTTTCTTTGAGCTACTGCAAGGTTTGAAAAATAGTGATGCATGGCTTGGCTCCTAGAACATAAGGGGCTCAGTGGGGCCTGTTGCCCGGATGCAGTTTCCTGTTTTCGAGGTGGGTGATTAGCTGTTGTGTTTCCTAGGCGGTGATGTGGATTATCAATGGTCATTGACTAAATCTAAGTCATCCGACTTGCCAAGTCTTTTTCACATCCACGACTTGGATTCAAAAGGTTAGTTTTCACCAGTGATAAGTTTTTGCGCTTTGAAGGTTATTAATGGCATAGGTTTTTTAGTGAATTTCCTCTTGATCTCCTTGCATGCGAGCAATATCCTCCTATTAAATGCAATGATGGGTTTTACACCATTTTTCCATAAACCTGAAATAATTTTGTGGTGGTGACATCAACCACTAATCACTCGCATGCTCATACAACATTTGGGCAATTAATATTCCCTGCACTAGTTTTCTCTATAAATGCCTGCTAAATTACTCAGTGTTATCATCGCATTTTGAGTTGGTTTGTTTGTAGGTGGTTAATTTTCTTGTGGTTTTGAGTTACGCATTTTCTATGGATATTTCTATAGTGCGACGAACTGCTAGAGCGGGTGTGAGGAATTCACAACACAAAGAGGAACAACCTATTCCTCGTGCTCCTGAAGCGACTCCTCGAGGTGTGGGCAAGTGGTCTGGGTGTTGCAATTCCCCTGTTGTGTTCTCTTTGAGCTCTCGTAGCAATGGGTCCAAGATTGACTCAGACGTTACTATCTTGCGGCCATGACTGAGCTCATGGTAGTCAACGAGGAGGTCCTTGTGGTTTCCCCAATTATTGCAATGACACTGTGCCATGTTGTTGGGACTAGTGCTCGCATGGAAGAGAAAAAGAGAATGGTTTCGCTTCACACTGAAGCAAGAACCAGGAGCGATCGCCTATATCGGGGCCATGAGTTGGCTAAGTGATGTTGGTGGGTCATGTGTGTTGTTGGGGTGATGATATTTTACTGTCTGATTTTGTTGTGGTGGTTCGTTTTGATGTGGACATGCACATGTGTGGCATGTTTTTTATTTTTTCCTCTGACTTGTTACTGGGGTGTAACCATTTTGATTCCTCAGATTGTTTATTGTTACTTCTAATGTTGAGGAATATTTTTTTTGGAATGTGAATTTGAATTTCATTTAATTAGAGTGAAATTCATTTTGAAATTAACAATGGTGCTCGATGCTTGTTGCTCTCCTATTCTATAAAGGAGATTTTACAGCTCATTGTTATGGTCAGATTTTTGTGTCTTGAAGCTTAATGTATGTATAATCAGTTTTTACTGTGGGTTTTTTGAAGGTATTAACTAGTAAATCTTTCCAGGTCGGGAATATTATGAAACAATGAAGCTTTTCTTATGTAATAACAGATATTGAAGAAAATAAAAATCTATTAGAACAATTGCTAGTTTCTTCATTGTGTAGACATGCAAAATTCACATCATGAATTAATCATATTTAATCATATTCACCCATCAATTAAATCAATCAATTTTATTTTATTTATCTCCTAAGGTTATCACACTTAATTAAATAAATCAAATTATTTAATTAATCTCCTAAAGTTCTTCCATTTAATTGAATAAATCCAAATGTTTAATTAAATCTCTAAATGATCTTTATCTTCTCATTCAATTTAAATAAATCCCAAAATTCAAGTTGAATGTCACAATCACGTAAAATTATCTTAATTAATCAAATCCCTGATTAATGCTAACTCTAACCCATGTCCCATCCTCTAGCTTTTCCCACTTGCACAATAAATCATTTATTTTGATTTATTAAATCTTCATTTTCTCTCAACAAGGCATAAAAATGGAATATTCCTCCATTTCAAATCTCCCTCAAAATAAGATATGTCCTTCCAACAAGACATTTATTTCATCTTACAAGTCCTCTTTCCTTGAGCCAAGTGGCCATAACTCCATTTGACTTTCCCTCCACCTTGTCATTTGACTAATTTCAAATTTCAACTAATTGCATTTATGGGCACATTCATCAATGCTTGCACATCCTTGGCCCATTCACATGATGACAAGTGGCATGAATCTATTGGTTGAGGATTAGTCCCACATTCCTCAAATTTACCTCTTCTTCTCTCAATTATTCTATAAATTGAAGGGATTTTTTCCTTCATTTCCATCCACGTTTTGAGCATTCTTACTATAGGCATTTGAGTTCATCTTGAATCTCTTTGTATATCATCATTTTAAGGCTTAGCAAGGATTGGGAAAGGGCTCCTTTACAGGTGAAAGGTGCACCAATCCAATATGGAATAGGTGTGAATGTGTTTTTCTAATGCTTTAATTTAATTGTTTTGGTTGGCATTTTGTTATCATTATTAACAATGTTCAAATATTTCATAGGAGCATATAGTTTTTTATATTTAATTTGGCATATAGGATAATATTTGTCAAATTTTTATGTGTTGATTATGAGCTTACATTTGGCCCTCATTAATCAATTAAAAAAAATTATTGATTAATTCCCTAGCATCATCATACTTAATTAAAAAAATCAAATTATTTAATTAGGTCCTTAAGTTCTTATTTGATTCAATAAATCAAAATGATTTAAATAGAATATCAAAACCCCTAAAATCCTCTATGTTAATTAATTTGAATTAATTAACCTCTAATCATAATCATGCATTCTCTACCTTTTGAATCAACTTGAGTCAAATCTAAATTCTTAACTAACCCACCCACTTGCACAATAAATTAATTTATTTGATTTATTATTTCATCTAAGTTCACTCAAAAAGGGCATCGAGATAGATTATTCTTTAAATTTGAATTTTCCCTCCCACATGTCTTGTCCTCCAACATGGAATTAACTCCTCTTACATTGTCTCTTACATGTCTCCCACTTGGCATTTAAGACACTTGCTTCTCCCTCGAACAAGCCATCTTTTGAATTTCAAATCTCCCCCTCTTTGGCACATTGACCAAAATGTGCACAACCCTCATCCTCTCACATCTTGACAAGTGGAATCTTGTCATTGGCTCATATTTTGTCCCACATCCTCCATGTTTTTAATTCTTCCATCCTTCTTGGTTATAAATAGAGGCCTCAACTATTGTATTAATCCTATACAACTTGACCTACAATCTTGGGCATTTACACTATCATCATCTTGGCATTCTTGTTTATCAGGGGGTGGGAAAGGGCATACTTTCCACATCATAAGGGGAGCCAATCCCACTATGGGATAGGTTTGAACATACTTCACATGCTTACAACGAGTCTCTTTGGTATTTGAGTGTTTTGTTTACATTATTTAGTACGATTCAATATTTCATAGAGATGCTTGTTTTACTTTATTTAAATAGACTAACAATACTAATGTGGTTCATTGTTTGAAGTTTGTAACAAATTGTCCTACTCGTGATGGATTCTATAATTTAAATTTTTAGATGAATGTCATACTGCAACATCTAACAATTGAAACTTAAGAAAAATCATAATGACAACTGATATGAAATTAAGTTTAAGCAAGACTATAGGTCTCTCAGCATGAAGCATTTGAAACTTCATTCTATCAACATCATAAAATATGCCATCTTATTTTCTGATCAGCCAAAGGTAAACAATCCCTATACATGTCAATTGAATGTAAACTCTTTGTTTCTATTCATATCAACTTCAAGGCTTTAGGCATATATTGATGAATTATTTGCATAGATTTTTATTGAACATTTAATCTGCATGTTTCTCTGTATTGGTATTGCAAGTGTAGTATTATGGTGCAGCAAGGCGAAGCAAACTAAAAATAACAAAAGCATTGAAGTTTGAACAAAATAAAGTGGAGTGAAATTGAATAAGATTAATTATTGAACATAGAAATAAAGATTTGCAAAAATAATTTCTTAATGCTTAGTGTTATAATCTGAGGCTCCAATTTATGCTTTCATTTTCCACTTTAAACCAACTCACCTTTCAATTTGGGTTTAAAATCAATCATTGATCTGATCTTTTTCAGGTTGGATTAAAACTGGACCTTATAAACTTACTAAATTTCAATTTGGGTTCTATAATTTTGACAAACAACTCACATTTTGATTTTGGGGCTTTAAAAAGAACTCAATTTTGATTTTGGAAATTAAAATGAGTAGGTTTTTTTGTGTTTTGTAATATTTTTTGCAACGTAATTTCATTTAAAAAGGTGTATTTACTTCTCTTGTGCTTCACGAAGATCTTGAGAATCAAAAGTATTTTTGTTGACATTAAGTTGCATAAAAGATTGCCTCCACATTTCAATTTGGATACCTTAAAATTGAACAAAACTTGCGAGTGTGAGTGTAGGATATTGTGTACATTCTCTCTCTTTGTATTGCAACAAAGATTGATTGAGTTATAGATATTGCTTACTTGCTTTTGTTTATCTTAGAGGGTCTTCTTGGTGGGAAATAGTAATCACCCTAGGGAATGACCCAACCAGGAACACACTAAAGCCAAGTGACTTCCACCTAGGATATAAGTGCGGATATTGGAACAAATGCCAATATCACGAGGATTGTTTCAATGAGAAGGGAAGAAATGGTCTCTCGCTACATGGATAGTCCCCCACAAACAAAATGCCTATATTAAAACCCATTGTTTAGAAAAAGCCAAAATCCTTTCTATTTGTTGGTACAAAAGGTCATGTTCTTTGAAGCCACCTCACGTATACATATGATTCTTTTATAGAGATTAAAAGTATGCCATGAGAGATTCATGGGTACTGATGCTTGGCTAACCCAAGAATTGTGTGTCATGGAGGGGTGTGTGTCATGGAGGGGAGCTAGTGTGGTCAAGCATCTAATCATTTGCATTGAATATGTGTAGCTGGATTTATCTAAGTGGGAACCTAGCAAATATTGTCTTTTGAGCCTAGGGTTATAAATGTTCTTGGAATTAAAAAAAATTGAAAACAAACATTCACAAGATCTTCAAAATTTCAAACCCTTTAGAGAAGCAAATACCTTTGATGAATTCAAGTGCTCTTGCTTGCCCTAGGGATTTCATCCTTAGAGGCATCTAATTACTGGGGTTTTATCATCATTTGTTTTCACTAAAGTCAACAATAGGAAATTTTTTCCTTAATTTCCTTGATTTTCCATATAATGGACTTTGTGGGATGAGAAGAAATTAGGACATTAGACATCTAATTTGAATCTTTAATCAAAGAATTGTTTGTGGTAAAAATAACTCATTAAGAAACGTAAAGAATAGTTGAACCCCATGCATGTGTTCTTCCAAATGATTTCCCACAAAATCGAATTCTACAAACCCAAATTCAAATGTCTTAGTCCAAAATCTCATGAGGAGTGTCTTCAAAGACTTCTTGAAGTTAGAGAAACATTGGTTTACAAATTCTAAAAGAAAGCTTCAAGAAACAACCCTAATTTGTATTATTTTTACTATCAACAAAATCCAACTCTTTTTCAAAGGTTTTCTTTTCTCACATAGGAAGTATCAAGTGTGTTCTTCAAAATTGAGTTCTTGTAAGAAGAAGTTTTATCTAGGTCAAGTCTAGGATCAAAATCAATCACTCGCATCCATCCCTCAACCATAAAAAGGAAAAATCACCTCACAAACAACTCTTGGAAACTTTGAAAACATCATTTATGCTAAAATTATAGGCAAAATCCAAAATCACTTTGTGTAGTAATGTGAAAATCTGCAAATTGGTTAGCAACATGATACAAACAATATAACAGAAATTCCTATCCCTATGAGACAATAATCCATGATTCAAATGCAACCAAACAACAAAATTAGATAAAGCATCTAAACCATGAAATAAACCTATCCCATAGTGGATTGGTGCAACTTAGTTGTGTAGGAAGTTGCCCTTTCCCAATCCTTGATAAGCTTAGTGAGATAGACAATGAGATGCTTGAACTCAAGTTGCCTATAGTGTAAATGATTTCAAATGTGGCTGTTGTGTTGTTTGAAGGAGAGAAGCCTTCAACTTATAGTTGAGCTTGAAGAGAGGAGAGGCCAAATTGATGAATGTGGGATCATTCATGGGCCAATGACAAGATGACACTTGTCAAGCTGTGAGAGGGTGAGGAATGTGCAAGTCTTGGCCAATGTGCCAATTTCAAATTTGAATTTTGGATGAAAAGACATGTTTAGGGGGGATGAAAGGTGCAATAAATGCCATGTTTGACTTGTGCAAATAGCATTTAAAACCTTGTTGGAAGGGACAAGTCCCTTTTGGGGGGAAGATTCAAATTGGAAGAATATTCCATTTTGATGCCATTTTGAATGTAATTAGAGGAAATAATAAATCAAATAAATGATTTATTGGTGCAAGTGGGTGGGTTAGTTAAGAGTTTGGATTTGACTCTAGCTGAGTCAAAAGCTAGAGAATGATAATCATGATTAGAAGTTAATTAATGTAGATTAATTAACTTGGATGATATTAAGAGGTGACATTTGATAAATCAAATGAGAAGAACTTTAAGGATTTGATTAAATAATTTTGATTTAAATTTTATGAGCCTTAGAAAATTAATCAATAAATTGCTTTAATTGATTAATAGCTAAAATGAATGTTAATTTGTATGATGCATGATTGTTATTTTTAGATGTCTACATTTTGCCCCTCTTTGAAGCAATGTACTCCTTGCATTGGTTCAAAGAATGATGCTGCCGACATCAAAATTAAAATTTCTGACTTTTCGGATGCCCCAACGAAAATAAGTACGTTAGTACATTGCCCCCTCGAGAGATCGAGCGAAAAGATACAATTTGAGGTGGATCTCGCGATAAAGAGGTTCAAAATGGATGTATGGATGGTAATGATGATGTAAATGAGATGTTCGGAAGATGCTTAGAATAACAAATCTATATTATTTTAAGCATGTTAAATGATTATGCGATGCATGTGAGATGGATGAGATGGATGATGTTGTCCTATAATGATATGATGTGATTATGCAAGATGAGAGGATGAATGCAGCATGGATGTAGGATGGATGCATTGTTAGCATGAAAGAAGGTAGAAGAATGAGAGGGATGAACCCTTGAATCCAAGAAGATGCAGAATTTCAACAAGCCAACTTTATTAGAGATGATGATGAAAGATGATGATGTATTGCTTATCTAGGAATGGGAGATAAAGAGCATAACTTTCTTTATGTTTGATAACACTCATAGGTGCGATGCATCAAGGTATTAAGAACTAGGATGGCATTGCGCCTAGTGTGATGGACTCTGACTCGGCAATCAGATAGGAGTGATCTTGTTCACACTTGACATACGGAAACCTTGCTAGGATGGACCCAACAAAGAAAGTATTCGCCAAGTTATTTTACAAGAACATCCAACAAGCACAACAGATAAAAAGATAATGATCATTGCCCCATTCCTTTCTCTCTAAACCTGTTTTGTTTAGGCATCATCGAGAGGTCCTTGGAATGAGTGCAAAATAAGATAAGTCAAAAAGACCAAAATAAAGTAAACAAACAAGCTAATGTTCTTCGTATCGCTAGCCAAGACTAAACTACTGTGGGGTACCTGATGCTTATTTCCATCGCAGGAAAGCTTCATCCTAGGACATGTAGTGATCAGGGTTTTGGTGAGACTGATTGCGTGATAAGCTATTGATACTCCGAGTTGACCAACTTGCTAACTTACTGACTTAGACCTTTGAGACTTTGACGATTAGGCGTTCACTTTAGAACCTACTAAACTTGCTTCTGACTAACTCACCAAAGGGTGAAAATGACGATGATTTATTATGAGTGATGACAATCACGAGTGAAAGCGAGATGAAATGGATGCACCATTTTGGTTTTTTCAAATGTTTTGAGGTTGTTTTTGGAATTTTGAGATGTTTTACAAATGTTTTTGGTATTTTCAAGATTTTACAACGAACAAACTAACTTAAAGACCTATCCTAGGGGTCTCGGGAGCTGATCCATAGATTAGCCTTGCCTACGTTATATACGTAGAGACCACGTAGTTCGACTGGTGGTGGACTGACTAGATGATAATATGGACAAATGGATTGCCATTTTATTGCCTAAAGGACTGACTTAAGATGCAGACTAGATGGGCAAACGGATTGCCAATGCGACAGACGCCTAAAGGACTGACCTAACCGTCTCGAGGGATGATCAAAGATCAACCTTGCCTACATTCAAGCTCAGAGACGACGTAGTTCGACAAGGTAGAAAAAACTAACAAGACTGAATGATGAAATTTTTGAAGATTTTCTGATATTTCGACATGTTTATGGATTTTGATGATTTTTCTAGATGTTTTTGGATTTTTTGAATGAGTTTTTGAATGTTTTTGGATTTT
>VCHN02001366.1:0-22950 GCA_007115665.2 Sequoiadendron giganteum | reverse complement strand
ATTGTTGTTATGGAGTGTGAAGTACTGCTAAAAATCTTGAAGATGGATACTCAAAGCATGGAGAGAGTGTGTCAACTTGCTCCAAACTTGATAATGAATGGCAGAGTAAATAATATGAAGGAAAGGATGAAAAATGGCCATATTCAGGTCGACCAACCAAATAGGGGCATTACACTTTGAATTCCAACAAGAAGTGTAATGTCTTTGCAGACTCCATTTGCATGAATCTACGAGGGACTTAAGCATGACATGTAGAAATCTATGCGTTGCATGGGTGTCCCTGATAGAAACGCCCCAACTAACACACAAAGAAGGTAGCAAGTGGAGTGTGAGCAATGGGCTTAAGTGGAATAAGCCTCCACCTAAGTATTTTTTCTAAAGTGTAAGGGGGTAAAGGGGAATTTACATTATACACCTCCACATCAAGAGCACAATCTTCAGTACCCATTACAATGTTTGACAATTTTTTTATCAAAGCTAATACTCAAGAAGATGAGGCCGTAGATAGAGACATTCTAAAGTGGCTATATAAGGATGAAGATGAATCTGTTCACATATCAAATTGCCTATAGAACAATATGGTAAAGGCTATACTATAATGCAAAGGATGGGCTATGAAGGAATTGGTCCCATAGGTAAAAGAAAGGAAGGAATTGTAGATCCCATTCAGTTGACAATAACACATCCAAAGGATAAAATAGGACTTGGGTATGGTGAAGATACAAAATAAGCTAGTTTAAAGAAAACTCATGACGAAGCTGCATTAAAGAAATCCCATGAAGAGATAGCTTTGACAATTCTTAGATTGCAGGATAACTCCTACACTGATTCAAATGAATATAAGTGGGATACAATTTATGATGATGAATTTTGGAGAGATAAAAGGTTGATGTCATAAAAAAATATACACCCATACTTAAACACAAGGTGAAAGTTCAAGGACTCAACCACTTGACTATGTACTTCAAGATGACCATGACTCGAGCAAGGATGATTTAGTTCAAAACAAGATTAATAATTGACAGGAGGATACCATCATAGACCTTCCCCATAATGATAATGTTAACCATGCCTATGTCATGACCTTAATAGCCCTTGACCTCACTCAACTAGACAATCCTTTTCCTTTAATCCATCCTGAGCTTATTGATTGGGATCAAAATGAACCTATTGATATCCCTATGCTCTGAGATGATGAAGATGTGGTAAATTTCCTTTTCTCTTCCAATCCTAAACAAGTTCCACCAGCGAATCTCATAATCAAGATTTTGATCAAAAGGGTGCCAAGTTTATTACCTACAAAATTAATAATAGAAAGGATTGATCTAATGGTGAAAACCAAGAAATGACAATGTTATATCATGAAAAAGGAAAAGGAAAGAGCATATCTGACGGTGAAAACCTTTCAAAGGAACTGAAGGAAGAGAAACTTTACACTCTTCTAGAACACTACCAAGAGAGATTTTCCATTTTGATCAAGCCAACAGAAGCAATCAACATATACACTGTAGAAAAAGAAAAGATCCTACAACTTGTTGCTTCATTAATAGAGGAAGAGATACCAAAGTTCATAGAATTCTTGAAAGCCAATCAAATTAATTTGTCTTGTTCATATGCAGATATGCCTAGATTGGATCCTAATCTCATCATGCATCATTTGTCTATAATGTCTGGGGAAAATCCAGTAAAGAAAAAACTTAGAAAGATGCATCCACATGTCGCATTGTTGGTCAAAGAGGAATTGGAGAAACTATTGAATGTAGGGTTGGTTCATTCGGTCCATTGGCTATGCAGAATGGATCTCTAACATTGTACCAGTATCAAAACCAGATGAGCATATCAGAATTTGTATAGATTTTTGAGATATAAATAAAGCATGTCTGAAAGATGATTTTCCTCTACTTAACATTGACACAATTGTGGATCTTACAACTAGGCATGCCATGTATTCACTTATGGATGGATTTTTTCAGATATAATCAGATCATTATTGCATCTGAGGATCAAGACACGACTACTTTCACATGTCCCTAAGGTACTTATTTTTTGAATGTGATGCTATTTGGACTCAAAAATGCATGTGTAACTTATCAATGAGCTATGACCACTATTTTTTATGACATGATGCATAATTTCATGGAAGATTATGTGGATGATCTGTTAGAATAAGATTATAGAGGAGAGGGATAATTGGAAATACTATCTAAAATCTTTGTTAGAATGGAGAAATTCAAGGTTAGACTCAATCGAAAGAAGTGTGTCTTTGGGGTTAAATTTGGAAATCTCTTAGGATATATTGTTTCAAAAAAGGGAATAGAGGTAGATCCAACAAAAGTTAAAGCCATCATGGAGATGCCACCACCAAGAAATATTAGTTATCTTCGATCATTGCAGGGATGACTACAATCTATCAGAAGGTTCATCACAAAACTATAAAACAATAGTTTTCCTTTCACGCATCTCTTGCACAAAAATGTTCCTTTCAAATGGGAAGAAAAGTGTGAAGCAATGTTCAATCAAATCAACCAATATCTGATGAGTCTGCCATTTTTTATTCCACCAGTACTAGGAGAGTCACTCATACTTTACATTTAAGCCACATAGGTATCCTTGGGGGCATTGTTGGCACAAGAGGATAGAACAAGAAAAGAGTGAGCTATATACTACATTAGCCAGACTCTGACAAGTCATGAACTCAACTACACTTTTATTGAGAAGGCTTCTTTAGCAATAGTTTTGTATTCCCAGAAGTTGTGGCACTATATGTTAGCCCACACAGTTAAACTTGTGGCCAAAAATGATCCATTAAAGTACCTTTTGAGAAAATCTACCTTAACGAGTAGGCTATCCAAATGGGTAATGATCTTAAGTGAATTTGATATCCACTATGTATATCAAAAAGCTATCAAATGACAAGTCATAGTAGATCAACTAGCTGAGGCACCCTTACAAACATATCATCCAATGCCTATTGAATTTTCTGATGCAGATGTTTTCGCAACAACAATGAAGCAATCATGGACACTAAATTTTGATGGATCCTATACACAACATGGTTCAGGGGTAGGAGTTATTTTTTTCACACCTCAGGGGCATACTATTCCAAAATCCTATCGGTTGATGTTTCCTTGCACCAATAATATAGCCGAATATGAAGCACTTCTTACTGGAATGAGAGTAGCATTAGAATGGAGGATCACCAAGCTACAAGTCTATGGTGATTCACAACTTGTCATTAACCAAATTAATGATGATTATCAGACCAAGGATGACAATTTGATGTCTTATAATAACATGGTTGATGATTTTAAGAAATATTTTGTTGAAATCAATTCCACACAAATTCTGAGAATTGACAACAAAGCTACAGATGCCATGGCTACAATTGCTTTGCTACTACAACTATTAGAAAATCAAATTCAATATGAATTCATAGTGGAATAATTATTTACCCCCACATATGATAATCTCAAGACCCAAATCATATATCATCTAGTTGGTTTTGATTCCCCTTTATATAGAAAAATCTATACCTACTTAAAAGATAATATCGTACCTCTGGATTTGTCCCAGAATAAAAAATAAACTTTATACTCCAATATTCCCGATATACCTTAATAACTACCACCCTTTCTTGACATGGTCTTGATGGTACACTTCTTAGATGTCTTGAACATGATGAATTCGAAAAAGCCTTACAAGAAGTTCATGGTGGTATTTGTGGAACTCATTCAAGTGGATTGACCTTAGCTAAGAAACTTGTTTGAATGGGTTATTATTGGCCAACTATGGAAAAGGAATCCTTTACCTTTGTAAAGAAATATCCGCAGTGCCAGATCCATGGGAACCTTATTCATGCACCTGCACAAGACTTACAAATTTTCACTAGAACATGGCTCTTTTCTTAATGGGGACTATATCCGATTGGAAAAAATCATCCTTCTTCATCCAATGGGAACAAGTTTATAATCACGACAACTGAATATTTTACCAAGTGGATTGAAGTTGTTCCTTTAACCATAGTAACCAGCAAGAAAATTTCATCCTTTATCCTGAATTACATCATTTGTTAGTATGGAATTCCTAGCTCCATTATCACTTATAATTGGATACCTTTTAAGAATTAGGATGTTAACAATATTTGTGAAAGATTCCATATCCAACACACATTCTCTACACTTTATTATCCATAGGAAAATGGCCAAGTAGAGGCTTCAAATAAAAAAATCCTGAAGATCTTGAAGAAGACAATAAATGATGTCAGACATGATTGGCATGCCAATTGAATGTAGCTTTGTGGGTCTATAGAACTAGCATTCGCACACCAATAAGAGCCACCCCATATGCTTTGGTCTATGGAGAAGAATAAATCTTTCCATTAGAAGTTGAGATACCCTTACTTCAAGTATCACTAAAGGGACTCATAATTGATGAAGACTACAGAGTTTCTCGACTACAAGAACTAGACCTGCTAGATGAGTGACAACAACATGTAGCTGATCACTTGAAGGGATATCAACAAATCATGTCATGTAGCTACAATCATAGAGTAAAACCATGCACATTTCAAGTGTGACTTGGTACTGAAGGAGAATCCTTGCAATCAACAAGATAGGGAGAAGACAAGAATGTTTGAAACAAATGGGCTCCGTCCATATGTCATTGTTACAGTATATGGTTATGGAGCCTATCAATCGTCTACACCTGAAGGGGACCTATTTGAAGAACCGGTCAATAGAATTCATCTTAAGAAGTTCTATGTCTAATTAAAACAGAATAAAAGGTCGTGAAAAAATACAAACAAATCAAAAAGTCCTAAAAAAAGTACAAAAAATCAAAAATACAAAAAAAATAAAAATGGTTGCCTTAATGAAAACGTGGCAAATAGGCATCTTGGTAATAGCAAAAAAATCATAAAAACTGAAAAAGTGCAATAAAAACAAATAGTGGAAACCTGGCAATCGGACGCTATTTGTGAACAAGTTGGCTCTTCCATCTATTCGTTCATGTTCTTCATCCTATCCACATTTCCATCCTATCAATATTAGCATAATCATCCTATCAGCATCATATCTATCCATCATTTGCTCATCATGGAGGCAATTGTGTTTCATGATGGTTTGATGAACTTTGTACATATCCATAATAATCGGTTGTGTCTAATTGGGAGCAAAGTACAGTATCAATGGGGGCAACTGAATTTTGAGCCATCACAATAGAAAAATGACAGTATAGCAAACGTGTACTAAACAAAACCAAAACACAATGACAAGACAACACTTGGCAATCAATCATACATGATCAAAACATTTATCAGAAAGAATAACAAATTAGGTTTTTAAATCAAAATGGATGATCTAATATGAATAATGATTGAAATATTTGAAGCAAAGATTGGATTGTTGTTTTATGGATTTTTATTATCATACCTCTGGAGCAACTCGATGATGTCCAAGACTAGAGAAGCAAGGAAGGAGTGTGATTTTTCTTTGTCTATCGTTTATGATTTGATCATTATTACTATGAAAATTTATCATGGGACATGCTCTACAACATATCATTGATGAAAATTTAGAATTTGCATAGGAAAAAGGTTAACTCTTGTTTTTTTATGCAAGCAATACTTCGATCATCTTGGTTCAATTATACCTTGATGCTTGTATTACCTTGCTATATCAAAAATCATGAAATTTGTACTCAAGTCATCATTGGTGTGAATATCCCCTTTGATGCTTGTACTAACTTTAAACATTTCACAAAGTTCAATGATACTAAAACAAGCATAATATAGCTCTCAGAATGACAATTTTGCATGGTTAATATAGATTGCATTTATGTTAGTTTTGCATCTTCATTATAGATTTTCCAATGTTGGCAGAACATAAAAGACAACATATCTCTCTAACAAGGGATTGAGTACATTTGACATTACCAAAAACAACATCATCTATTTCAATATCATTATCATTTTCATATCATTCGACCATTATCATTTTCATATCATTCAACCATTATCATTTTCATATCATTCATCCATTTAAGTTTCATTATCATTTCATTCATTATTATTCATTTTCATTACCATTTCATTCATTTTCATTATCATTTCATTCATTCATTTTTCATTATCATTGCATTCATTTCCATTATCATTATCATTTTATTCATTTTCATTATCATTTTCATTTTCATTCACTTTCAAAAAAATTGTATCATTTTCATCATCATTTATCATTTTCACAAATTCTTTCATTTAAGTTCCTCATTCATTTTCATATCATCCATACATTTTGGGATATAATCATTTTCCATCACATTGTCTTTTTTTTTCACATCATGTACAAAGAATTTAGAAAGCATTATCACATCATATCGTCATCATACATCCATGAATTAGATTATATATGTAAGCATCATAAAATATAAAAATTGCATATCATTTTGCATCGATATCATATAGCATTAAAACATCATTCAATCACTATTTGTACTATCACATAACATAATTACATCATAGGTCATCACATCATAATCATTATGATTCATAAACATCATCATCACTATCATATCATATGCATAGGTATCATCATGTGCTATATACATTTGCAAGGATCATTATCCATAAACATACATCATCATGGCATAACAATAAGCAAGAAAGCATATAGACATAGAAATACATACATTAACATCAATCATAGAATAAAATAGACACATGCATAGATCAACAATATCCGCTGCATCTCATAATATGAAAACTCAATGTCAAATGTACAAGGATATCAAAAGAAGGAGAGATACAATATCATAATGTGACAAAAATGAATGTGTATACAAAGATCAAATATATGACATCAAAAGGAATCATGGGACTATATGAGGTACTCCCCAAGGACTCACTAGTCTCGCAAGACCTCCTAAACCTGAAGTACCTACACCTGCACCACCTATACCTAGATCTAGACCTGGATCTCTATAAGGTGGCTATGTCACACCCCTGCTAGTAGTCTGAGAATGGCTCTGACCAGATCATGACTAAGCATATCTCACTCTCTATGATGCGGGAAAAACCTCATCATATCAGCCACGATAATACTCAGCCTCTCTCAAAAACCATGTAACCTCTGCCATCATTGCACCCATAAAGGTCCCCTCGGCCACTCTCTACAGTCTCTCAGATCAAGCCACTTCTTGCTCACCAGTCTATCTTGCAACATCCCTCTCAACTGTCAGGGTAGTCACCTTTTCCTATAACTGTTCTATAGTGGCTTGTGCTTGTGTTAGCTGACCCTGTAGGCTCTGTACTGTGGACTGTAAGATGGATATTTTTCCATGATCTGATGGACCACCTGTGTCGGTCCCACTACTTGCAATCAAGTGTCTCCTCTATGCTATCTATATCACCGCTAGGGAAGCCCTACCACCACCACCTCCATCTCCATCATCTTCATCATCTGTATCCTCATCATCCTCCTCACTCCCACTCTCCTCCATCTCCTCTCTCCTCCACCTCTACCCAGGTCTCTATGCTCTAGCCCCATCCAGTGGTACAAAAATATCCTTGGGACTGGTAAGCTGTGGTACTGCATGTGTTGTAGCATACTACACATAATTAACTATCATCTCCCCATTAACAATATCTACTTTGTAATCTCACATTTGTGCACCTAAGGTAGTGAAATCTGCAACATTTGCATCAAAGAAAATTTAGGGTCCCCACACTGAAATCTCCTACTCATGACCAGCGTAAATGGCTAAACACTGGGGCATCTCCTATATCCGACCATATTGTCTAAGCACCTGACTCTATAAAAATCTCTCAATGATATATGGGGTGCGGTCGATCAAGTATCGAGAAACAAAAACTTATGGCATCTCTCTAGCATCCTCCGGCCACTGCTCGCAATCTAAGTATGGCCGCCATGTATCTTTATCTAGGTCATGAAGTACTTGCTTCTAGTAGTCTAATTTTCCCAACCTCACATGGACAACAACACCTTCATATGAAAAAATGTATGGTCACCCAACGATACATTGTCTATCTGCCACAAGACATGTAAGTGCTATATGTTCCCATGCCCAGACCTAAAGCAGGGAACATCCAATGGCCATGCTCCTCCCTCTACAGTAAACTATATAATGTAGCTCATGGTATAAATGAGCAAGCATGCATGATCCCTAGGCATATCGCGTACCATGCATGGCCATACTCTCAAGCACTCAACCCCATCCAACCACTAGTCCCTTCGACCTATGATCGGGACATAATAATCCACGTATGAATCCTGCTAATATGCAAGGTAATGGAACATACATCTCAGCTATCTTAGCCCATGGAATCTTATATCCGGTAATATGGTCGTCTGCAAAAACTATCCTCAGGGCATCAATGTCGCCCTTCTCTCTAGTATCATATATCACAATCTCTCCCATCACTAGAATCTATAGAATCCTATAGACATCCTTAGGAGGGATCATAATCTCTCCTGTATCTAAGTGGAAGTTGTTTGTATCACTGTGCCACCTCTCGACGAGCATATTTAACAATCCC
Organism: Sequoiadendron giganteum; assembly: GCA_007115665.2. Lineage (NCBI taxonomy): Eukaryota > Viridiplantae > Streptophyta > Pinopsida > Cupressales > Cupressaceae > Sequoiadendron > Sequoiadendron giganteum. Next base: position 14,399 of record VCHN02001366.1, on the reverse strand, counting down.
TTGATGAGACGCATCTCTTGCATCTCAAGCAATGAATCCAACCCACAGACATCAATGACATCTCTATTTGTTTACACAAGCAGTGGAATCAAGCTCCAGGTCTGTAGGAATCGCTCCCATACCTGAAGAATCACTAATCTCTCCTATCCATTTGAAACATATCAAATCAATGTTTGTGCTCAAAGCAATCAATCAAATCAATCTATCTTACTATTTTTTTTTCAATCATGAGGACAAATTTATCATTCTTACTATTTGTTTCTCATCCATCATGAGGGAAAATTTATCAATTATCTTAATATTTGTTTCTCATCAATCATGAGGATAAATTTATCTATCTTACTATTTATTTTTCATCAATCATGAAAGAAAATTTATCAAATCTTACTATTTTTTTTCTCATAAATCATGAGGACAAATCTATTAGTTATCCTATCAGTCTTATCAGTTATTATCAGTTGAACATAAAAAATTCACCATCACATGCTCTATCAATCGAAAAATAATTAGTCATGGAGAAAAATCATGAAAACTAGTTTAATTTCAGGAAAATGTGCTACAACATTCATTGTATGCGCTAGCAAATCAAATGTGTTATATTTTTTGGCATATGCGCTATAGTATTAAATGCACTATAAAACTTATCAAACGTGCTATAGTTTTAATCATATGTGCTACAGCATCATATGCGCTGCAAAATTCATCTTGTGCACTAAAAAAATTATCAAATGTGTTATTATGTGCAAAACGTATGAAAAGCAAGGAAAAACATGGTGAAAACATTGATTTTTTTGATCAATCAAATTACAAGGAGGTTTACGCAATACGTGTTGAGGCTCCATAATGTGTCGGGTGTTGGTGTCGTTGAATCCGCTCAAATCTATGTTGGTGGATGGGAAGTTCCATTTTTCTCACGGTAAAGCTCAAAAAAAATTAAATTCATTAAGGTAGCAATGCACAAATGATCTTCAAAAGTTACCTTTTACCTATTTAAGGGTGCATGGAAGGTAATTTTATGACATTGTTTTATCCATGGGGCATAATCAAATTTATTCATCTTCATATCAATCTTTTGATAGTGGTTTCCATCAAATCATCCTATCAGCTGGTGAATTGGATAAAAAATCCATACACATTTTCAAAAATCGTAAAAAAAATCAAAAATATCAAAAATATGAAAAATTCAAAATTTTATCAAATTCATCACCTGAGGGGGCATACAAGCATCAATTTTCCAAAATTCACATATGGGGCAAACTTTTTAATTCTTTGAAGCAATGCGTAAAACACATCACTTCAAAGAGGGGCAAAATGTATACACCTAAAAATGGTCACATTATAATAAGTCTGATAATTAATTAAATACAAGTTATTTAATTAATCTTCTAATTCAATCTACATATGAATAAATTTAAATAATTTATTTATAGTGTTCATTTTCTACATTCTTTTATCTTAATTCAATAAGTTTAGTTACTTATTTAATTTAATCATTTTTCCATTTCTTCTTAATTAATTAAATAAGTTTTACAATTTATTTAATTTAATTATCAAGGTGCTTTATTTTGAATAATGTAATTTTTATTTTTTTTCAAATCATAAAATCATTCTAAATATTCTTCTTTTTCCAAATCATAAAATCATCTTTAAATCTTCTAAAAATCCATCTCACTTACAATTAAATATTTTAAATATTTAATTACAAACTTCTTATCCACTTTTCACACATAATTAAATATTTTTAATATTTAATTGTGGAAGCTTCTAAATCCACATGTCACATAAAATTAAATAGTTTAATTATTTAGTTGTTGAATTATCTTCAACCACCAAAACTAACTCATAACTAAAAATGACAAATGGCAAGTTGCCTTCAATTTTGAGTGAAAAGGTTTTGTGGGAAGAAAACATCTCCTTATTTTTCTCTAGCTTCCATCTTAATCTCTAACTTCTCCATCTCTCACCATTCATCATACCAGACTAAATCTCAACCATTGATCTTTGCTAACTAAGCTTTTGCCTTCAAAAATCTATAAATAAGACCTATTGGCTCTTTGAAAATCTTGGAATTGTTTGCATAGTGTGAGCATTATAGTTGAATAATCAAGCATTTAACATCTTAATATTCTAGATTTCATAATCATAGGATATTATCTTAGTTTTTATCATCTTAGCATAAAAAATCATGGTAAAATAGCTTGCATAATCTGTTCTTAGTTTCATTATTACAGTTTCATTATCTTAGCATCATATCTTAGCATAACTTTATTTCATATCATTTAGTATAAGAATGTATTTTTCATATCATCTCATTCTCTAGGCTGCCATTCTGTTGAGCTTCTACTTATACAATCTGAGAGCAAGCAGCTTAAATAAATCCTTAAAGATAGATGATAATGGGATAGTTTTGAAGAATTTACTAGGTTTGAAGTTTGTATAGTTTTAAATTAGATTATTTGATATAATGTTTCATTGGTGTTTTGTTTAACTTATTTGTTGTTTCAAAATATTTACACACACATTTTTGGTGCCCATCGTGGGGCCTTCTCCATTTTTTATATTTTATTGCAGGTTTATGCAAAATACAAATGTAAAAAAACTTACAGATTTCATTGCACAATAGTTTTAAAACCCTGCAATTTGATAAAAAAATAAAGCCACAATAATCTACTATCAAACCAACACCACAATGGCTCTTTCGACAATGCAACTTAAGTAATATATTTTTTGGCACATTTTAGAGTATACTTTCCCAAATTGCAACATTAGAAATAATAAATGAAGTGCAAAAAAATTACTAACCCTAACCATAATTTTTGACAAAAGAAAGAAGATTTAACTATAATAAATCCATCCATATAGAGCCATAATCTCTTTGAATGCTCAAAAATGGGTATAAAGACAAAGATACTAAAATGACTTACAAATTTTGGAGCACAACAATCTTCAAAACCTCCAATAAACTATAAAATGGAGTGGAACGCGATGATTTTTATAATAGTTTTTTATCAAATCAACACGACAATGGCTCTTTCGACAATGCAACTTAATCAATATACTTTCTCAAATATTTCGTAGCACATAAGTGTTCAAACTCTCCAACCTGCTAGCAAAAGGAACAATAAGCAAAGAACGAAAGACATGAACAATAAATTAATCAATTATGAAAAATACTCATGTAAATCGACTTACAGATTCTGGAGCACAACAATTTTAAAACCCTCTAATCTGCTATAAAACAGAGCCACAATAGTCTCCTATCAAACCAACACCATAATGGCTCTTTCGATAATGCAACTTAATCAATATAATTTTTGGCATATTTCAGAGTATACTTTCCCACACTACAACATTGCATATTGCATTTACTTCGTCCACCGCCATCGTACAACAATGTTGGGATGATTTAACCCTCATGGAAAAAAAACACTTACCATTCAGCTTCCATGTATCGAGGACACCAACTCCAACACAACCAACCCACATAATTACCAAGCTCCACCTCGCCACAAAATATCCCGGTCAAGTTACCACCGGCCGACACATCTCCGACATCAAAAAATCCAATTCACGGCTAGGCTGACAAAATTCTTGGTGAAAAGTTCAAACAAAATAGCCTATCAACTAATTAAGAGAAGGGGGTTTGGTGGAAATCATGTTGACATTCCACTGTGGTTTTCTCTTAGACTTCTTGTGATGGTACCCATGTCAATCAAATTCTATGGGGAATTTAATACACTATTCATTATGTCTACAACCATTACCTCCATAACCATAGTTGGATACTATAGATATTTGTGCATTATTGGTTTGTAAATGCTTGAGAGATTGCATAAGAGGGTTACACTATAGATTGGGACTTTATAATAGATCATCCAAATATATTTTTGTATTGAATTATTCTTGATTCTAAACCATACAAGTATGAAATCATTTTTATGGTGGGCATTCACCCATAATAGTCTTGCATACAAAAATTATTATGTTTTGTGTAATATTGTGAATGTATACTATCTTGTTAATTTCATACATGTATATGAATAGATTTGATATATATATATATATATGATTGTTAAATTGAATGGATAATCTTATTTTGGTGAATCCTCTATAACAAGATTAGAAATAAAAATATATATATAATTTAAACAAAATATTTGTAGTAACAATTTGTTTTATTTGTGATGATTGTAGACCTAATTACTCTATATGTCATGTTTTGTTACTCACCTAAAGTTGATTCAAGTTTCCTACCATGTGATCTTAAAATCGAACCTCTTCAGTAAGCCTATAGATGAGCAAGTCTAATCGAAGAGATGAAACAAACATACATTTACAACTTGTTGTCATCAAAAGTAAATGTTAAAAATAAGGAGCCGCTTATTGGACATACAAAGTTTATTCATTTCATGTGGGTGAGGATTATAAGTCCCATTCTCTTCATGAAGAAATTGAGTTATGAGACTATACATGTACATTGACACCCACTAGATAGATCGATCTACGTGAATTGAATTATTAATTTTTGAAAGGATTCGACTCATATTTCATGGAAAAGTAACAATAATTATTAATTAAAATTCAATAGTGATCAGAAGACATTTGCAAATAAGAGGTCACTAATAAGTTTAGCGAGCCCATCTCAAGGGAAGTAGATTAGTGCTTTTGCAAATTACAATACCTTACATCTGATGAAAAGAATACATTCTTTTAGAGATGGATATAATTCACATTACCAGGAAAAGCAATTTTTTTTAGGCTGATATGCGCATTTGATAACGACCTTTCCCAAATTAGCCATAACCATTGGCTCAAGATTTATAACATATACTTCACAATGTATTCAATCAACTAAAATCACGTCGCACTTACAAAGACTGACACTATTAGTTTAGTGGAAGTAGAGTAAATTTCGAATTACAAATGCGGGCTCAACAGTTGAAATTAACATTTTTCGGCAGGTGATTGAGTATTTGAAGGGTCGCTGTGGGGTTTTCCAGGTTGCAAGCACTCCACGCCATTCTCCTGCTCTCCATAGCTATTCCAGCAGAAGGGATCACTTCCATTTCCACCAACTGGCTTAAGTTGAATGTTGGTTAACTTTAAATCAGTGCATGGCATACCGTCGCTGCAAGCCAAATAAACTGGAGTTTTAGAGTAAGTTCCTGTGATCTTTTCGTAAGTGACGTCTGATATAAATACTCCCCATGTTTGGTTGCGGCAAGCCATTTTGTCACAGTGATATTGATCGACATCAATGGGCACTCTTACGTTGGAAACCTCTATGTTGGAGAAGGACACGCCTTTCACTGATCCAATTCCGCCCTGTCGGCCTGAAGAATAATAACAGATTTCTCACAACATGTACGAATTCAATTTTTTCATTTAATCTTTGGAAGACATATATTGGGGGGAAACAGTATGTTGGTAACACAGACCTGCCATGTTTTGATCCGAACGCCGTTGGAAGCATCGTGGATGTTGCTGTCATAGACGCTTACGTTGGAAACGCAGGCCTTCGTTCCATCTTTTCCAAGTCCTCCAATACTGATATCATAAGTGTGCTTAGAAATTGACGCCAACTCATATAGGGGTATATAAACATCCCGTAATTAGATTACCTGATACCATGACCGGGGCCGCACTTGATATTGTGCACACGAATGCCCGAGCAGCCAGTTTGTATCGACACGCAGTCATCTCCTGTATTATATCCGTTCAAACTTGTTATAACATACTACTAACAAGGTATCTAATTTACAAATGGGCGTAGCATAGGAAATGATATTTGGTATACCGCATGCCAGAGAGGAATGGTGTATTTCAACGTCTTGAGAATTCTGGAGATGAATTCCGTCTGTGTTTGGGCTGTTTGCAGGAGAGGAGGTTGTGAAGTTAACTACCGTAACAGAAGTGCAACTGTCAAACTTGAGATGGCATTGTGGACTGTTTCTTATTGTGATACCCTCTACACTCACGTTATAGCTTCCGTAGAATCTCAATGCCTTCACACAATTACCAATTGCATTTCAATGTAATTTCCAAGTTAAGAACATACCATACTTCAAAACAGGAGATTGGCGAATTCTAGTTCGCATTGTAGCTCCAGAAAGGATTGGATTTAAACTAATTAATAATTAGAAATCTACAAGAAAATATTGCATATTTTTTTATCTGATGATACATCTCTCTAACAACTCACCGTGGGCCTGACGCTTGGTAATTCGCTTCCACCTTTGCTGCTATCCTGATTTACAGAAAATCCCAAAACGTTATTGATTTTTATCGAAGGACATTTCTCTCTAAACAACAAAGATAACCGTGACCGTTTAGTTAAGATTTACCGAGTCTACTAGTTGGGAAATCCTCCACCAAGCTGCTCCTTGGCCGTCAAAACCGCCCTTGCCAACAATAGTGATACCATTAAGTTTTGAAAAATTTATCCAGTTCAACGGTTTAGATGACCACGCCTCTGGATTAACCTGAGCGATAACATCTCCATCCACCTGGCGAAATTTATATTGACATCAATTTTACCTTGTCTTCTTCAATTCGAAAACTTTCATGTATATGAACAATGTTTTTTTAATTTTTTTCATCAATGTTTTGAATCACATTCCGTCATCCATTATCAGAATGAAAAAAAAAACTGATCAAGAATGTGATCTGAAATGTTGATGAAAAAAAAATTCATACAATTGAATTCAGAAACTAATATCTCTAACTTTCATGCAATTATAATATTATCATACCTTTAAGAGAATATTTGATTTGCAGGGTCCCAAGAAGGTGAGAGGACCAACTAGAAACTGGTAATGAGATGGAATAAGTAGTGTAGCCGATTCCTTATCACATGCTGCTTGCCATGCCGCCTGAAAGGCCTGTTTCATCCACATTACCGGTTGAATATTCAATCACAAATTTCCAGTACCAAACAGAGAGCATGTCCGCCTAGTGTATGAATAGATATAAAGATTACTTTGGTGTCATCTGTCACGCCATCGCCCTTGGCACCCAATGTTGTAACGTCCACCAGGTTCGAATCGATGTCCGCAGAATTAGCCGACGATATGGTAACCTGTGATTTGTTGTTGAAATCCCTTGCTCCTAAGCACTTATTTCCCGAGCCGAACACAAGTATAAGAACAAACATAAGATATATTATTCTTAGTGAAGACATTGTGCTCTTGAACTTAGAGCTCTGAATCCCGTATATCAGAAAAATATTCTCAAAGCTTGCTCTATATAAAGCTCGTGAGAGATGTTAGTCGTGCGGCTTGATTTAAATTACTGTGTGCTGTCTCATTTGGGTCCTCTTTTAAATTTTTGTTTCCCTATTTTACTTCCATATCTTTTAAATTTAAACTATTTTGAGAGAATATTTAAATTTATTTCATGATTATATTTAATATATTTGAATTACTGTCAAAATTATTAAATAATAGGTAATATTATTTAAAATTATATTTATTTAAAATTAATAATAAGATATTATTAATTAAATAATATTAAATATATAATATAGTATTAAATATATATTTCATTCAATTTTTTATTTTTCTATAAAAAAAATTTTCATTTAATTATTATCTTGATTTTTGTTCTTATCAACTCTCGACCTCCTCCCTCTTTTAACCTATTTGATCCGCTAGCATTCATACATTTTTTCTCTCTTGTCTTGCTCTCTTCCTCATGATGGATCATGGTGTTTGATAAGAAATAGAAAAATATTTACACATTCAAACTACAATATTATTAATTTTTAATGATCAGCATTATATATTTTATTTATTGATGTATTTATATAATGATATATACTATATTAAATCCTAATAATATACTATTAATCAAATAGTATTAACTATTATTCAATATTTTTATTGTTATAAAATATAAAATACATTATATTTATTAATTATTAAATACCATTAATAATTATACATCGATATATATTACATTTAATCATACAATATACTATCAAATAATTATCATTAATATAGAATATATTATTTAAACTATGAAGAAATATATTTATCTAATAATTATTACTTGAACTATTATGTAATCATCATCAAATAGAAATTTAAAAATATTAAATATAGTTTAAATGATAAGTCATATATTAATGATAATTATTAAATATATAACATATTTAATCATATAATATATTTCATATTATATGAATAAATAAAATTCATTAATTATTATACATCATCATATAGATATATTAATTTTAAAAATAATATATTATTATTATATAAGTAATATTAAATAATCATTAAATATATTATATAATATTAAATATAATTTAAATAATATATTATGTTAACAATAATTATTAAATATATAAATATACTTAATCATGTAATATGTTCAATATTGATGATATTATATTTATTGCTATATAATACCGATAATAATTATTAATAATTATTAATATGAATGTTAAATATAATATAAATCATTATATAAATGTAGTAATAACTAATATTAAATATATAATTTTAACACTTAATTATTATTTATTATTTATTATCATTATTATATATATATGAAAATTGGTACTTAGGGTTAGCTCTCATTTCATTACTAAAAAGAAAAAAAAGTAAATTGAGAATTTGCAAGGTACTATTTAGAGACAAATTGTAATTAGTTTAGTGGGAAGCTCGGATATCCTATCTACTTTTATAGAGGTAAGTACCCCTTTGTTGACAATTACAAAATGTATGAAGGGTTGTTGAACCTTTTTGAATAAAAAAGAACAAAAGAGATCCATGGCTTCTACAATTTCTCTTTCTTTATTAGTATTCCATATTACACTACATCAAAAACCAATCCATCCTTTGAAGACTTTTTAAAGTAAAAAATGGCTTTGATGGAATTTTCAATAAAATATTCTATTAGCAAGCAATTTGTCAGTAGTTTCCTAAATCATTTTCCTTTCGAAGGCTTTAGCCATATTTGATAAGAATAATTTGATGAGGTCTTGGCCATAAATGTGCCTAGCCTGGAACTTCATTTGCTCAATAAGAACTCTAATTGCTTGCTCCATCATGGGGATTTGATCTTGAACATAAAATTTAATTAGGTAAATATTTCTTCCTACTTTGACTCATACCTACAGTTGGGAATAGAAATTATGTCCCATCTTTTAGTTGACCTAGTCCACATTCTTAGCTCTATAGGGATGGAATTTCTAAATTTCATGAATGAGCTAATATTTGTCAAATGATTTTTGTTAGATGTCTTAGCTTTGAATCCTATTATACAAAGCTCTTCTGCTAAGTGATCTGAGAAACTAGACCAAAATCTTGCTTAAGGTTATGTGCGGGATCATCACGGAAAAAATAGGCCCTTAAATGTCAATAAAAAGACAAAAAATCAGTGTTAGACAACTTGACGTAAAAATTTGAATAAGTTAACTATATTATTTCAAAAACATGTAAAAATAGAATCTATAGAAAATTGACTGTAGTTTCTAAACTACTAGACCTTTGTTTAAAAAAAAAATCTATTTGGTGAAATTTTGAAATTTCAATGGAGTAGTATTTAAATTTCAGGGTAAAAATAAGAAGTAGGTGTCTGTCTGACCACCCTAACCACAATAAAATAATAATATTTTTTTATAATATTTTAGATATAATTAGAGGACTCATGTCCCGATGTGGTGCATATTTTTTTATCATTTTTTTCCAAGTAAATAATTAATTCTAATTTTTTTATTACAACTTTTAAAAAATATAAAATCTCGTCTGTCTAACCACCTTAACTTGGTCAAAAATCCATGAAATTCAGTTTTTTTTTTTAATCCTATATTATGTAAAGCATTGAATGTGACACATGTTTCAGATTCAAAAAACATGATACTGTTTGAAAGTTATAGATGTTTTTCAACCAGCTTATCAATCGGGAATTTATTCGTAATTCTAATAGAAAATGAATAATAATTATTTATTAAATTCAAAGTAAAGCATAATTTATATTGGTCGAAATTTGAGAATCTCCTCTAAAAACCCTTTTTGTTTCATCAATTTTGGGTTAAAAAAATTTCGTCAGCCACATAGGTCATCATATGGCTTACATATGGCCACTTTTTGGCCCATCATGATCTTGCACATACCCTTAATCTTGAAAATGATTTTGGTGCATGCATATGTGTTTACTACATCTTTTATTCCTTTGTAATGTCTTTTTTATGAGTACCTACAAACCCAACTACACGCGACTTTGATTTAACTCAACACTTCTTGTGTCTTGTTTGATTTTTTTAATTGGAAAGACAATCTATGAGACTATTCACTTCTCAATAGACAAGTATAGTTATCTATTTAGCAAAGGTAAGAGTGGATTTTCTCAATTCACATTGAAGATTACTAACTTAGTGGAATCCAAGAGCTAATTTCCTTTATCACAAGTGCAAAATCATCTTCAATATCGATTTGATACATATTTTATTTTTGCACATTCTCATTCCCTCATAGAGAATATCAAATTCTACCTCACTATTTGTTTCAGTTGGGATTTTGATTGATCCAATAGAAACCATGATGCCATTATCATCTCTTATTAAATACCTCACCCCTAAGGCCCTAAGGTTCCCCTTGAGGCCCCATACAAACTAAGCATCATGGACTATGGAAGCTTCATGATGATAATTTTAATGCTAATCCAATTTTTTTTTATAATATACCATGCATTGTGGAATCTTCATGTTGTTAATTTTAATACTGATTACAATCTTTCCCATATTAAATCTACAAAAACATCTATACATTCGAACATCTTATTAGAATTCAAGAGGTCATGGATATAAGAGACAAGTGTAATGGACAACAATGCACAAATTGTTTTTAGTTGATCAAAATTATAATGAGTACAAATCCTTGCATATATAGGAAAGTATGAGGTGGTCCACCTGTGAGGTGGATTGAAAAGTAACCCAAGATGTGGCACAAATAGGTAGACATGTTTCTTGCAGATGTTAACCTTAGGAACACTTGGAGTGTGTAAACCAACAACCTTGTGTGCCATGTGGTGAGTGAACTTTGAGGTGAGATGGAAAGTCTTTCAACGTCAAAAATTTATGTGCATGCGGTTAACTAAATAACTTGGTAACCTCTAAAGGTCTAAAAGTTTGCACATTCGGTTAGACAAGATGTTATCTAACCTCATCAACCTAAGTACACTTAAGTATAGTGAATAGACTAAATAATCGCTCTAGCACACCTCCTTAATTGATACTTGGGGAGACCACAAAAGTGGAAATAGATAAAAATTGGTCTTGGCTAGAGGCCATGTTAGGTACCTATGTAAAAATTCTCATAAAGTGAACTAAAGGAGAAAACCCAGTGGGAATAAAAATCCTCTCAAAAAGATAAATAGAAGGATTTAAGACCTTCTAAAAATATGTCCGTTGATGATAGGAAAATGATGATGAAGAACTCTTAAAGCATGTAGAATTTATAAACTCTATCGATAATAAACTGGTGTTTTATAGAATCACTGAATCTCCAAGTAATATAGATCAAGATTAGAGATACAAAACACTGCTTGAGTTAACATACACACACTTCTCATATCTATAGCTAGGAATAGAAGTGATTTCCATATTTTACTTAACACATTCCACATACTTAGCTCTACAGGGATGGAATTTCTAAATTTCATCAATGAGCTAAGATTTTTTAAATGATTTTTGTTAGAAGTTTTAGGTTTCCAACCTACTACACAATTCTCTTTTGCTAGGTGGTCAATATAAAGTAGACCAAAATATTTCTTAACCTTGCAAATGATTTTGGTGCATGTATATGTGTTTACTACATATTTCATTCCTTTGTAACATCTTTTTATGAGTACCTATAGACCCAACCACACCTAGCTTTGATTTGACTCAACACTTAGTGTATCTTGTTTGATTTTGTTATTGGAAAGATAATCAATGGCACTATTCACCTCCTAGTAGACATGTGTTAGAGTATAGTTATCTATTTCCCTAAGGTAGGAGTGGATTTTCTCAATCAACATTGAATATTTCCAACTTGGTGTAGTCCAAGAGCTAATTTCCTTTATCACAAATGAAAAATCACCTTCAATATCAATTTGGTGTATATTTTTTTTTTGTACATTCTCACCCGCATGGAGAGTAGAAAATTATACCTCATTATTTGTTCCAATAGGAGTTTTATTGATCCAACAAAAACAAGAATTCCATTCTCATCTCTTATTATATACCTCACCCCTAAGTCCTTGGGGTTCCCTATTGAGGCCCCATCTAAACTAAGCATCATGGACTGCGAAAACTTCAAGATGTTAATTTAATACTAATCTAAGAATTTTGTACTAATATATCATGTACTGTGGAAACTTCATGTTGTTAATTTTAGTACCTACTAAAAACCTACCCATGTTAAATATATAAAACTAGCCACACATTGGAAAATCTTATTAGAATCTTGGAGGTCATGGAGATAAGACAAAAGCATAATGCATAGATTTTCATTTAGGTGATCCACATGATAATGAGTAAAAAACCTTGCATATATAGGCAAGGATTAGGTAATCCACCTATGAGGTGGATTGACAAGCTCCCCAAGATGTGGCACAAATGGGTAGACAAGTGTCCTATAGGTGTGAACCTTAGGAGCACTTGGAGTGTGCAAGCTAACAACCTTTATGACCAAGTCATCAAGCTTGTGTGCCAAGCGTTGAGTGACCTTTGAGGTGAGATGGAAAGTCTTCCAACCTCAAAAAGGTATGTGTATGAGGCTAACCAAATAACTTGGTAACCTCTAGAGGTTTGAAAGGTTACACATTTAATTAGCCAAGATGTTTCCTAGCCTCATCAACCTAGGTAATATTAAGAACAATGAATAGATTAATTATTCACTCTAACACCCCACCTTAAGTGATACTAGGGGAGATCACAAAAGTGCAAATAGATAGCATTGAAATAATTCCCAACTAGAGGCCATTTTAGGTACCCACATACAATAAATTCTCTCACAAATGGAGAAAGACAACAAACCTAGTGGGAACAAAGTAGTCCTTCAAAAAAGAGAATTAAAAGGATTTATGACCTTCTAAAAGTAAGTCCCTTGATAGTAGGGGCATGATGATGAACTCTTGAAGCATGTAGATGTTGTAAACTCTATCGATGATGGACTAGTATCCGCTGGGATCAATGAATCTCTAGGAAATGTGGATCAATATGTGAGGTACAAAAAACTACATGAGTGGATATATGAACACTACTCAACTACTATACACAAAGTCAATCAAACTCTGTGATGTCGATAATACAAATAGTATTGTGATTAGGATTACTAGAATCTCAAAATGTGATCCACTCAAATAATCCCCCATTTGAGATATTTATTTAACATTAATGATAAGATATTATTTATTAAATAATATTAAATATATTATATAGTATTAAATATATATTACATTCAAGTTTTTACTTTTCTATAAACAAAATCTTCATTTCATTATTATCTTCTTTTTTCTTTGTTTTCTTGATTTTTGTTCTTATCAACTCTCCACCTCCTCCCTTTTTTAATCTATTTGATCTGCTAACATTCATACATTTTTGCTCTCTTTTCTTGCTCTCTTCCTCGTGACGGATCATGGTGTTTAATTATAAATAGAAAAAAAATCATAGCAAAATTTCAAAGTATAATAATATTAATTTTTAATGATAAACGTTATATATTTTATTTATTGATGTATTTATATAATGGTGTATTATATTAAATACTAACAATATATTATTATTCAAATAGTATTAACTATTATTGAATATTGTTATTGTTATAAAATATATAAAATATATTATATTTATTAATTATTAAATACTATTAATAATTATAAATCAATATATATTACATTTAATCATACAATATATTATTTAATAATTATCATTAATATAGAATATATTAGTTAAACTACCAAGAAATATATTTATGTTATAATTATTACTTGAACTATTATGTAATCATCATCAAATAGTAGTTTCAAAATATTAAATATAGTTTAAATGATAATCTCATATATTAATGATGATTATTAAATATATAACATATTTTATTATATAATATATTTCATATTATATGAATAAATAAAAGTTATTAATTATTATGAATATTAAATATATTATACATCATCATATAAGTATATTAATATGAAAAATAATATATTATTATTATTTAAGTAGTATTAAATAATCATTAAATATAATTTGTGATATTAAATATAACTTAAATAATATACTAGATTAACAATAATTATTAAATATATAAATATATTTAATCATGTAATATGTTCAATATTCATGATATTATATTTACTGCTATATAATATTGATAATGATTATATAATAAAAATTACTAATTATTATTAAT